>JAGFNQ010009576.1:0-232017 GCA_024364735.1 Boesenbergia rotunda
GTCCTCATGCAAGATGGTAAAGTAATAGCATATGCCTCCAGACAGCTCAAGGACTATGAGAAGAATTACCCTACCCACGACCTTGAGCTAGCAGCTGTGGTTTTTGCACTGAAGCTTTGGAGACACTACCTGTATGGAGTGCAGTGCAGGATCTTCACAGACCATCAGAGTTTGAAGTACTTCTTCACTCAGAAGGACCTGAATATGAGGCAGCGCAGGTGGCTAGAGTTGGTCAAGGATTATGACTGTGAAATCCTCTACCACCCAGGTAAAGCTAATAAAGTGGCAGATGCACTGAGCAGAAAATCCTGTGCAGCATTGATGTCCCTATCATCACTGTCTCTACCACTTCAGAAAGAAATAAAAGATTTTGGAGTCGAAGTAATAATTGGGCAATTTTCTGCATTGACCCTAGAGTCAACCCTGCTTATAGATATACAAGAAAAGCAAAGTCAAGACCCAGAGATCCAGAAGATCAAGCAGGGGATCCAAGAGGCAGAAAATTCAGAGTTTCGAGTATCAGACAGTGGCATACTCTATTTTGGAGACCGCCTTTGCGTCCCCAATGATGAGGAACTAAGAAAGAATATTTTAGAAGAAGCCCACAGTACCCCGTACTCTATGCATCCTGGTTCTACTAAGATGTATCAAGATTTAAAGAAAGGATTCTGGTGGTCTGGACTCAAGCGAGACGTGGCCAGATATATCAGTACCTGCTTGACCTGCCAGAGAGTCAAAGCAGAGCACCAGAGACCAGGAGGAGTTCTACAGCCACTTCCCATTCCAGAGTGGAAGTGGGAAGAAATATCCATGGACTTTATCACAGGTCTTCCAAGAACCACCCATGGACATGATGCAATTTGGGTGATAGTGGACAGGTTGACCAAGTCTGCCCACTTCATAGCCATCAAGTTATCGCATTCAGTAGAGCAATTAGCACAGCTGTACGTGAAAGAAGTGATCAGGCTTCACGGAGTTCCGAAGTCGATCGTTTCTGACAGAGATGGGCGATTCACCTCCCATTTTTGGAAGTGTGTTCAGGACGCCCTAGGCACCAGACTTCAGTTTAGCACAGCTTTCCATCCCCAGACAGATGGACAAACAGAGAGGGTAAATCAGATTTTAGAAGACATGCTCAGGGCTTGTGCATTGGACTTTAAAGGCAGTTGGTGCAAATTTCTGTGCTTAGCTGAGTTTGCCTACAACAATAGCTATCAGGCCACCATCAGGATGGCACCTTATGAGGCATTGTATGGCAGGAAATGCAGATCACCCATATGTTGGCAAGAAGCTGGTGAGAAGAAAGAGATGGAGTCAGAACTAGGCAGCCAGACTGAGCTTATAGATGAGACCACTCAGGCTATCCAGACGATCCGCCAGAGGATTGAGACTGCCCAGAGTAGACAGAAAAGTTATGCTGACACACGCCGTAGGCCACTTGAATTCCAAGTTGGAGATTCAGTATTTCTTAAGGTCGCTCCCATGAAGGGAGTGGTGAGATTTGGCAAGAAGGGAAAGCTGAGTCCTCGCTACATAGGACCCTATAGGATTATAAAGAGAGTTGGGAAAGTAGCCTATGAGCTGGACTTGCCAGAGGATATGTCAGCTATCCACAGTACCTTTCATGTCTCTATGCTAAAGAAGTGTATTCACGTCCCTAGCCAAGTGATTCAGCCTCAGTCAGTACAGATCCAAGAAGATCTTAGTTATGAGAGCAGACCGACACAGATAGTGGACAAAGCAGTTAAAAGATTAAGAAACAAAGAAGTGCCACTAGTGAAGGTCATTTGGCAGAATCAAAAGCATGAAGAGGCTACTTGGGAACGTGAGGACAGCATGAGAGAGAAATATCCAGAATTATTCTAAGTTCGAGGACGAACTTTTTATAAGGTATGGGGGATTGTAACGCCCCAAAATTCCCATTTTTAGTTCTTAAAGTCCTTAGAATTATTTAGAAATGGTTTAGAAATATTCTAGATATTTTTAGGAATTTTTAGAGTATTTTTATGGAATTTTCCGAGTCCGTTTGGTATTTTTGGAAAAAGAAAAAGAAAAAGGAAAAAGGAGAAATTGGAAAAAAAACCATTAAGTGCAGCCGGTGGATCGAACCAGCGACCTTCCCGAAACCAGAAACGCGCGCGACCGGCTGGGCTGGGGGTATCAAGCACAACAAGGGACGGAGAGAAGGTTATTTAAGGAATTGTTAGTTTAATCTGCCTTAAGTATAAATAGATAGTTAAAGAGAGAAATTTTATTTCTCTCCTCTCCAAACCCTCACGCCGACCACCTCTCCTCTTGGGCGACGCCGACCACCATCAAGGCCAAGGAGGGCCGGCCAAGACTCTTCTCCAAGAGATAATTCTATATTCGGGATCCCCGCGACGAGAGGAACACGTAGGCGCGAAGAATTCTCCGAGATCTCAAGTTTCTCCCGAGTCCTAGACGTCAATCTTGGTTGTAAGTCCAAGATATCAATGTAAGTACTGCTCACCTGCAGTAAGAGGCGGTTTTTCCGCGAGAATTTCCTTTAAAAGTTTTTAAAAGTGATATTTCCTTTTGTTTCAGTTTTTGCATGTAATCTTAGTTCCTTATATGCTTGTATATGTTTGATAAGCACCCTATATGAGATTAGGGACCAAGAAAAGCTATGAGAAAAGAAAAGAGAAGATAAAGATAAGAAAAGAAAAGGCCAAGGCCTTAAGAAATCCCCAAAAGTCAAGACTTAGGGATTTTAGCACGCAAGGTGCTCCAGAAAATGCCAAGGCATTTACAGATAAGAAAGAAAAGAAAGAAAAGCTATTTTATTTTATAAGGCCAGTACCCGGCGTCCAAGGGCGTTGTTAAAGAAATCCAGGTGTCCAATTCCAAGGTCTTGGCCCTGGTAGACCAAGGTCTGCTCTATTAGGATTGGTGGCTCGCTACCCCAACCTTTTAGGGAACGCGCATATCAGATGGTACTTACGTCTTCAGTGAATCCAAGTGATTATTATTTTCAAGTATATGCTTTAGCAAAGTTTTCTAAAGTTTCAGAAAGTTTTCAAAAGTTAAAGAATAGCTAAAGTTTCAAGTTGAGCCAAGAAAAGTAAATTGAGATTATCTATTGCTTGAGTATGCATGTTTTGAGCTATACATGTTCGTAGTTTTCTTTCAAGCATATTAGTATCTCATATGATGTTCAGTTTGATCTAGAAGCATGTTTGCATATTTCGAGTTTTTGTGAGCTAGATAGTACTTACTAAGCTTTTCGCTTATAGATGCATTTCCTCTTATTGCAGATAAAGGTAAAGGCAAGCAATTCTGAAGGAAGACGACGAGGCGGTGCTGAGTAGAGTGTGTGTGGTGGCTGATTATGGAGAGATCTTTGGCGCAAGACAATTTAGTTATTAATTCATAATGTTATAGTTCATTTTAATTTCATGTTCTTGCTTTATGGAGTTTAGCGAATATTTAAGTTATGGATAGTTTTATATGCTCAATTCCTTAGAGTAAAGATTCCATGTCATTTCTTTTAGTCTATATATTTTTATGATTGCATTGGATGAGTAGAAATATGAGTAGATGGAAGTATTGATACTATGTTAGAAAAATAGATGCATGTACCAAGATAGTATCAATTTCTTCTTTGAATTAAGTTTCATTGCTTAAATTTGTTTAGAAAGGTTGCAACCACATTTCATAATGCTTTAGCAAGGTCATAGAACATGCATTTGGTGCTATGAATGTATAGAAGTCAAGATTGGTACAAACTTTAGTGTTAAAATTCATATAACTTGAATAGTTTAATTTCTTCCGCAAAAGTCCTAATTTCAAGTTTAGGGATTCGTTTTGATTGACTAAACTCATTCGAAAACTGTCATAGAGTGTAGAAATGGTGTCATGATTCCATATGGCTCGAAATTATGGGTTTGATGGAGCTGTGAAGCAACTGCCGAAAGCTGAACTTTCAGCTCACAGGCGTACCAGTCGACTGCCACGTCACCAGTCGACTGGTACCCGACAGTTCAGTTGGGTGAGGCAGGTTTCAAAGTGTACCATTCGCGAGCTTTTGAGAAAGGAAGTGTGATGTGTTATTATGCATGATTGCTTAAGCTAGAATATAATTGTTAGATGAATTTAAAAGTTAAAAAAAAAAAATTTCCGCATTTGTAGTCATGTATCAAAAGTAGAGAAGTAGAGAAATGTAACGATCCGTCTAAGGCAGTAAGAAGGCGGGTCGCTACAACTTAGGAGGTCGACGATCACCTAACCTCTATTCGATCTATCCCGAGCTCCTTGATCCTCTGCTGGCCCCGTTTGCAGATGTTACCCCCGACTCCATCTATCAGCACTTTTTTGGTCATCCCCGCCCTGCCGGTCTTGATGAGTTGGGTCCTGATTTCCCTACTTTTGCAGCCCTACGACTTGCTCCATTTGACTACGTCCTTTTCAAGATAATCACAAACTGCATCTTACCCATCACTTCAAAGCCTTTGACTGAGATTCGACCCTATCACTGCCTTATGCTCTACGGCATGCACCGCTAGATGGACTTCGACATCATGGAGAGCATCTTCCAGTCCATCCTGTCCTATCATGAGCCGAGCCGTCGCACGGTCTACATGCCATTTGGTCATGTCATTACTGATTGACTTATGTCAGTTGGTGTTGATGTCACCAAAGGCAGGACCGTGCCTATGGTCAGACAGGATTGTCGGCTCGGTCAGCGGGATTTTGCGAAATCTGGCATTATTATTCATGAGCGCGATGGGGCCCTAGTATGGAAGGATGGGAGAGGGCTTGGTGATCTACCTGGGAGAGCACCACATTTTCAGGCACCACCCGAGGCTGCTGCACTACATGAGACTCCTGCTGCTGACGCCGAGTACGACTATGAGCATGACCCAGATCTACGATGGCAGATCTCCGAGCTGGATCGGATCCTCCAGTAGGATATTCATTTGAGGGAGCGCCATCGAGATGAGGCCCGCTCGGATTTCCGTTCCTTTGATCGCCGATTGACCGGCATCGAGTCTACTGTCTCTGGGGTCCAGGCATTGCAGCAGACTTGGTACACAGAGTAGCGCCGCCATACATTTCCAGGAGATGCCCCTTCGGGCATTGCTGCACCAGGGTCTGCGGATGCCACAATAGATGACCTCATGCACGATGACGACCCCTCCCCCCGCTGACGTTTGAGCTTGGATGTCTGCTGCCTCTTCTCTTAATCTATGTACTTGACCATTTTTGGTCTGTTGACTTTTGGGTTGTATGCCCCATGACTTGCTTATTGTGGTCTTGCACCACACATATCTGGATTCTGATGCATCTATCTTGCATCGTGTGATTTCTCTGAATGTTTTATGACTTATTTCTTATAAACTTGATGCATGTTTTATCCTATTTTTATATGATTCTTGTTGATGCTATGATGTATTATCTCTATATTTGATCTATAGCTATCTTTATGCTTATGATGTCATGCTCATATGATACATATACTTGTTTTGTCATGCCTATATCGTTTTGTCATATGTATTCATATGCTTATCAAAAATCAAATTATTGTTTTGGGAAACCCCTAGGGTTGAGGGGGAGTATAGTTGAAACTTAACAGCCCTTCTAGACCCCTTTTCGGTGTTCAACAAAGGGGGAGAGTGTTGGTTGGTTAAGTTTAGGATGATCATGTTGTAGGGGGAGGATCTGGATTCCCCTATGATTCTAAATTTGAAAAACTTGATTGAGAATCCCTAAACTTAAAATCGGGTTGTCAAACAACAAAAAGGGGGAGATTGTTGATGCAGTCTAGCCCTTATTGTTGTTTTGGTGTTGACACCGATTTTAGTTTAGGTGGATGATTATTGATTATGATTAAGTCCTGGTCGGGGATCAGGCATGGTATGGAAAATCCTAGCTTGGAGGGTTAGGTGTTGGAAAATCCTAACCTGGAGGGTTAGGTGTTGAAAATCCTAGCTTGGAGGGCTAGGTGTGTGAAAAGTCCTAATTCGAAAGAGGTGGGTGAAAAGTCCTAGCTTGGAGGGCTAGGTGAAAAGTCCTAACTTGGAGGATTAGGTGCAAATTCTCATCTTGGAGAATTAGGTGAAAAATTCCTGGCTTGGAGGGTCAGGTCCTAGCTTGGAGGGCTAGATTTGGAAAGTCCTAATCCGAAAAAGTTGGGTGAAAAGTCCTAGCTTGGAGGGCTAGGTGAAAAGTCCTAACTTGGAGGGTTAGGTGCAAATTCCCAACTTGGAGGATTAGGTGAGAAATCCTTAGCTTGGAGGGTTAAGGTGGATGAAACCCTAGCTTGGAGGGCTGGGTTGGAGCCCCTGGATCGGTCTGGTGACTGATCAGGGAGTTGGCACGGTGCTCCTTCGTGGATCGGTCTGGTGACCGATCCAGCGATGACTGATCGATCTGGTGACCGATCAGGGAGTATTCGTTTCACCCACTGCTTGGCTCCTGATCTGTCTGGTTACCGATCAGGGAGCGAACAGTGAGGTTGAGTTCCCTTGCTGAACTGCTCCTGATCGGTCTGGTGACCGATCAGGATTACTGTGTAGATCGTTCTGGAGAACGATCCAGCTTCACGGGTTCCTCACTAAGATCGATCAGGACGGAGCCTAATCGGTCTGGTGACCGATCAGGAGACCCTCTGATCGGTCAGGTGATCGATCAGGAGGTTTGGACTGCGAAACTCAGAAATCGCCCGATAAAGGGGTGGATCGGTCGGGTGATCGACCCACAACCTGGTATCGGTTTGGTGATCGGTCCAGGAGAATCCCAAAGAAGTCGCGATTTCTGATTGAGCGTTGGGGATCGATCAGGATGGAGCCTGATCGGTCTGGACCTAGCCTGTTCAGTCTGGTGACCGATCAGGAAGCTCTCTGATCAGTCCGGTCACCGATCACTTTAATTCAAATTGCACTGTCAGATGCTTTGATCACGCCTGACCATATCCGATTCTCTGCTGCTTACATCTGATACTTGATTTACTGTGTGATATGCTGCTCTAACGTACTCTGATTAAGCTGCAGGTGATAGGGGAGGATTCAAACACTCAAGGAGAAGTCAATAGAGGCTTTCCTTGGAGCAGGTTTGTCCGTTTTTCCATCTCAGGTTGCAATGGCCGAGCTGCAGACTGGAGCTGAGACTGGAGCTTGGCTGAGGGAAGCTCAGGGAGTCCAGGGATAACTCAGTGGTAGCTGGCGTTGGCAGATGAGCAGCTGAGAGCTGTAGGGATGGTGTCATCTGATGCTTGGTGGAGAAACAGAAAGGGTGGAAGAAGGCTTCGTGGAAGCAGAGTTCGAATACTGGTTTCTTGCCGCGCCTTGTGTTTTCCACAACTTGCATGCTGTGTTCCTGAAGTTGTCATCACCTTGAGCAAGCGATTGCATTCTTGAAGCAACCATCCATTACTTGAGCGCTTGAAGGAGAGAACAAGAAGCTTAGAGTCCGACAGATGGAAGACACGAGGAAGGGTTTCTTGCGTGAGATCGCCGCTAGGTGGAGCTCAAGAAAGCTTGCTGTGTTCTTGTCTTTGCTGGGTGCTTGAGTAAGATCTTTCTTGTTGTTTCATTGAGCTTAAACATTTATCTGTGATTGAAACGCTGTGGAGAGGTTTCTCCACCGAGAAGGAGGTTGTCTCTATCTGGTGATAACCGGGGCTTGATCTGTCGACGAGCAAGGGATCGCCCACCTTAAGGGCACGCCAAGGAGTAGGGGCAAGTTATCCCCGAACCTTGTAAACCCTCCTTGTTAGCGATCTTGGTAGTTGTAGTTGTCTCCCATTATTTTCTGTTTCTGCACTTTCTGTTTTCATACATCCGCTGTGCTACTAACAAAGTTAAGTGCAGAAATTGATTTGTGTCTAAGTCGAGGTGATTGGCTATATTCACCCCCCCCTCTCTAGCCATCTGGTTTCCAACACATGTCACTTTACAAAAGTAAAATACTTTCTTACTCATAATGTTTATACTTATCATGCTATCTCATCTTTTTCCATAAATTTGGCGCTACAAACCTTTACTTTTCTTACTTGGAACTTTCATCGAGCACCTTGCGTGCCCTTAACCCAAAACTCATTTTTGGGACTTTTCAAGAACTTGGTCTTATCATGCTTAGATTTACATACACAAAACCTACTCCAATTCAAGTTCTATGATAAAACATGTATTCTTCAGAAACTTAAATCGCACAATAAAACAATATTCTTAAAGCATGCACTTAGATCACAAAATCACGGTTCTACAACGAGAAACTACATACGAAACTACTTCTATTGCAGGTGAGTGATCTACTTACCTCTCTTTGCTTGAAGAAAACTTACTAAGTATATAGAAAAACCCTAACATAGGACTCCTTTTCTCTTCCTTGCAAGAAACTTCACTCCTTGGCCGTAGGGAAGGAACCCTAGGTTCTCTACTCAAGAGGAAGAAGGAGGAAGAAAACCCTTGCTTTCTCCCTGTTTTCGCAGCCCCCTTTCCCTCTGTTTTCCGCCGACCACAATCCCTAAAAGGGGATTTAACGCAACTTAAGCAGAAGTTGAAACATCTCTTCATGAAACGGACTTACTTACCTATAACATAATTTCGATCCATCTTTTTCTGTGCTTGATACCACCAACCTTTTGGTTATCTGAGCTCACTTAAGGATTGGCTTCCCTCGTGGTCGCGAGATCAAACCTTCGCCCGATCATTTTCTTTTACTTTTTCTTTTTCTTTTTCTTTTTATTTTAAAAAATTGCCAGAAAATTCAGAAAAATTTCTAATAATTCATGAAAATTATTGGGTGTCACAATTCTCACGCCACCTTGCATGCTTCGTATAAAATTACATCCTAATACCATCTGTATTCCTTTTCCAAGTGTCATCTCAAAAGCATATGTAAAAGGAATTCTGAATTTATTCTCACCAATTATCATTTGACCATTCCTTAGTCTCATCTGAGCTTCCTGCTGAGAGTTCACACCATTAATCATAATGACATATGAATTTTCTTCGATAGCCTAACTTGGTATAGATCTGGTGTCGATGCAGCATGAAGTTGCTCCAGTATCCAATATAGCACTGACTTCAAACTTTGGGACATCTGGAATTTCAAATTCCACTTTAATATTGAAAAGTCTGTTCATTATACCTCTGGTGGATACTGTTGGTGACGAGATGGCTAGAGAGAGGGGGGTGAATATAGCCAGATACTAAAAGTTGCACTTTTGAAATTTTCTCTGCACTTAAGTTAGCAGCAGCGGAAACAAAGCATATGCAGAGAAACAAGCTTAACAGAAATGCAGAAACAGAGAATACAAACCAAGGATCACTAACAAGGATCATTTACAAGGTTCGGGGATAACTTGCCCCTACTCCTTGGCGTGCCCGTGAGGTGGGCGATCCCTTGATCGTCGGCAGATCAAGCCCCGGTGAACTCCGGATAGTAGCAGCCTCCTTCTCGGTGGAGAAACCTCTCCACAAGTGATCTCAAGAAGATACAAGTTAAGCACCGAGACACTCGAGAAGACAAGCTCACAAAGATGTAACAAGATCGATCAAGCACAAAGCAACAGAGAGCATGAACACAGCCCAGCCAAACTTCCCAAGTTTCTATCTTGTTCGCCTCTGCTTCCAGCTTCGCCACATAAGCTCTGCTCACCATCACAAGCTTCATCAGCATCCACTGAGCCAGCCTGAACCCACTGACCTCTCTGAGCACTCAGTCCACTGAAGACCTCCTCTCCAGCTGAGCCTCTGTCAGTCGACAGCTGCGTCAGTTGCCCGTTGAAACCTGAGAACGAGAAACAGCCAAACCTGCTCAACGGAAAGCCTCCCATTGACCCTCCTTGAGTGTTTGAATCACCTGCTATCACCTGCACACTCCAACAGAGGCTTAGCAATGCATATCAAAACATATCAGCAGTGTATCAGAGAATCGGCAGTGAAAACAGACGCGATCAGAGCTTCTGACAGCGTATTTGAATTAAAGTTCTGTGCCTGATCGGTCACCAGACCGATCAGGAAGGACCCTGATCGGTCACCAGACCGATCCAGAAGTCTTCTGCACACTCCTGATTGGTCCCCAGACCAATCAGGCTCCTGCCTGATCGGTCACCAGACCAATCAGGCTCCTGCCTGATCGGTCACCAGACCAATCAGGCTGCTTCCAGACCGATCAGGAGTCATCCTGATCGGTGATAGTGAGAACCTTGCGACAAATGATCGTTCACTAGACCGATCTGAGCAGTATCCCTGATCGGTCACCAGACCGATCAGGAGCAGATCAGTAGGGGAACTCAATTCACTGTTCGCTCCCTGATCGGTCACTAGACCGATCAGGAGCTGTGCAGTGAGTGAAACACACACTCCCTGATCGGTCACCAGACTGATCAGACATCGCTAGATCGGTCACCAGACCGATCCACGAAGGAGCAGCGTGCCAACACCCTGATCGATCACCAGACCGATCCAGGGACGCAGACCTAGCCTTCCAAGCTAGGATTTCATTCACCTTAGCCCTCCAAGCTAAGGATTTTTCAATCTAACTCTCCAAGTTGGGAATTTGCACCTAACCCTCCAAGTTAGGACTTTTCACATAGCCCTCCAAGCTAGGACTTTTCACCTAGCCCTCCAAGCTAGGACTTTTCACCCAACCCCTCCGAGTTATACCTTCATCCAACCTAGCCCTCCAAGCTAGGCACCTGACCCTCCAAGCCAGGACTTTTCACCTAATTCTCCAAGATGGGAATTTGCACCTAACCCTCCAAGTTAGGACTTTTCACCTAGCCCTCCAAGCTAGGACTTTTCACCCACCTCTTCCAAATTAGGACTTTTCCAACACCTGGCATCACTCACCAGGACCCGGCTTCACTCACCGGGATTTCAACCTAGCTTCACAAGCTAGGACCTGGCTTCACTCACCAGGGTTTCATGCCCAGTCCCTGACCAGGACTTTAACCCAAATTCGCTCAACCAAACTTAAATCATTGTCAAACACTAAAACAATAACCGGGCCAGACTACATCAACAATCTCCCCCTTTTTGTTGTTTGACAACCCAATTTAAGTTTAGGTATCAATCAATTGAAGTCCGTTCAATTCTTATAAGGGAATCATGATCCTCCCCCTATAATAACCATAAACTTAATCAGTCATTTTCTCCCCCTTTGTCAAACATCGAAAATGGTATGATTATTAAGTTTGAACATACCTCCCCCTCAAACACGGGTCTCTCCCCAAATCCAAAATGATCAAGTTTAAGTTTTGAATTGCACATGAAAACATATACAAAATTATATCATGGTCAAACATGTATATGTTTCATATGACAAGTAAGTCAAAGGATGATTTTGGAATTGCATATGAGAGGCATATACCATAAATGTATCATGGCAACAATGTATATACATCATATGATAACAATTATCGCAGTTCCATCAGACTGATGATTGATACAGAAAAATTTCTGATTTATCTATGAACGATCAATTTTCAGAAAAAAATTCTGTAGTTCTGATTCGTTCAAGATCGGACTGCATTAACACTTGGACTTCCATGTGAAGGCATATACAGAAGTATATCATGGTCAAATACGTATATGCTTCATAGGATGAGTAAGGAATGCAACTGTATCTGAAACATAGTCCTGATTGGTCTCCGTGACCAACCAGGTCTGTTGATTACGTGATACAGAAGGATATCTGATTAGTCTGGGGAGCGATCAAATTTCAGAAAAATTCCTGAAACTCTGATACATTCCTGATCAGACTGCATTAACAATTTGCATCCCATAATAGGAGAGAGGACTCTATTGATATTCATCATTTCAGAAAAATTTCTGAAATACGACATTAAGAACAAGAGTCATGACTCAACAAACCCTTTCTTAAGAATTTAAACATTCCAACATAGGTTTGTATCAAATCAATATTAGGTTTTGTTCCAAGTATCTTAACCATCATCCTCTCACTCAGTTATATTGATACTTTATCAAAATTGATGAAGGGGGATTGGTCTGAGGAGTGGTCTGATATAACTGATCATTGTTGATCTGATCGGTCACCGGACCGATCAGAACGGTGCCTGATCGGTCACCAGACCGATCAGGGTGGATTCAAAAGTCTGATTTGTTTGTTCCGGTCAGATTTCAGAATTCAGACTCAAACATTCAGAAACCAAAAGACAGGTTCGTATCAAAACATGATTTTGGTCCCGAAATCTAAGTTTGATCATTCAAAATAGATTTGTATCAAATTAACATTAAGTTTGTATCAAACTCAATGTATGATCAAGTTTACTCAAAATATTTTTTTTTTCAATTCCATAGTCCCTAAATTTGTCTATCAGGTTTCAAGCATTCCTAAACCGCAATTCAATTAGATTTGATCCACTTGATTCTAAGGGTTCTCTTAATCAAAATATATATCATGGTTTGTGTCAGAGCATGATAGTATTTTCTAAGCATGAACTTGAGTATCGAAACATGTTTGTATCAAAGCATGATCATATCAAGAAATCTTAGTTTGATACAAGGGAATCACTAGGTCATAGAAGGTTAAACAGTGAATTTTAAAACTCATGGTGATGCCTTGTGAGATTTTTATAATGATCAGCCCAAACTATATGTTCATCTCGTTCTTAAACATGCATTCATGTGTTATAACACATATAAGATACTCATGGCATACTTGGGCTTGAGATAAGACATTTCATAAACCATAACTTGCATGAAAACACAAATTGCAACAATAAAACCAATTCTTTTAAGCAATTCATGCCAAGAGCAAGTTATGTGTGAATCTAAACCCTTCATGCAATATATATAATTTTTCCAAAACTTGTAGATTTATTTTGAAGCATGGATATACTATCATTCATTGCATGAGAAGTTTCCTTATTGCCCAAATGAGATTTCATAACTCACTAGCCAAGAGATCATATTGTTATACGAGCTAAGACAATGAAGATCAAAGCACTTAATTTGAACATTCCATAACCAATCATGTGAATGACAATTTTTGTTGGTCATGGGTTTGGAGCACCAAATATCAACTACCCATGTTGATAGATGCTCCCCCTTAATCAAAGCTATACAATTCTAAATATGGAAGTTTTAGGTACCCAAATTTTGGGACCTAAGGAATCTACAATGAAAGACTTTGGCACCCATACCTTAGTCAATTTCTTTTTGACCTTTTGAACCCTAGAATCATTTGATGATCTAAATTGGGTTCTTGACATTAATGATACAAATGTTGGTTCCTTAGGTCAGTAACCTATACCGGCCTTATTGTAAACCGCCCTTTGGGAATTGAGTATCATGTCTAAGGTTTTGGAGCTAGATGAGAATTTCTCAAGAACATTCTTGAGATTTTCAACTTCGCTCTTTAAGTCCTTATTGTCATTCTCAAGGGTCTTAACATGCAAGTCATCAATTACCTCATCCTTAGAGGTTTTTAAATGTTCTTTTACTTCCAACTTCAATGACTTAACCTTATTCTTAGATTTCTTTAACAATTTGGTTAAACATGTGATAGCTCTATAGCACTTATCTAACTCGGGAGAAATTACCTCTTCATCATCCGAAGATGATGAAGGCGCGGTTGAGGAGCTACTTGATTCATTATCACTTTCCTCCTTTGACTCCTCTAGTGCCACTAGAGCCACGTGACAGTGGATGTCCTCCTCGTCTTCTTCCTTCTTCTTCTTGTTGTCACCTTCCAGTAAAGCAATACCTTTTTCTTTTGGACTTTTGTTAGAGATCTCATGCAACTCCATTTCACAAAATAGATCTTCTAACTTAATAATTGAAAGATCCTTAATACCTTGTAGGCATCCACCATAGATGACCACAAGGCATTCCTAGGAAATGCTTTTAGAATGTACCTCACTAAGTCTCGGTTTTCCACCTTTTCATTGATGGAATGCAAGCCATTGATGATTTCTTTGAACCGACAATGAAGCATACTTACAGTTTCGTTTTCTCCCATTGTCAAGTTCTGGAGTTGGCTGAGAAGGAGGTCCTTCTTGACTATCCGTGTATCTTGAGTTCCCTCATGGAGCTCAATGAGTTTGTTCCACAAGTCTCTGGCAGAGGTGAAGGGACCAATCTTGATCAATTGCTCTTTGTTCATCCCACATTGTAAGGTGACCACAGCTTTGGCATTTGCTTCACCCTTCCGGATTTGCTCAGCCGACCACTTGGAAAACTCAAGCTCCTTTCCCTCATTATCCTTTGGAAGGAAAAAAACCCCTCCTTGACAGCGAACCACAAACTCATATTTGTCTTTAAGTAAAACTCCATTCTTGACTTCCAATATGAAAAATCAGTGCCGTCGAGGAATGGAGGTCGGTTTGTGCTCAATCCTTCTCTTCCAGCCATCTTGCTGTAAGCTCTCAGATATTAAGCCGTGAACAGAGCCCCAAGCTCTGATACCACTTGTTGGTGACGAGATGGCTAGAGAGGGGGGGTGAATATAGCCAAATACTAAAAGTTGCACTTTTGAAATTTTCTCTGCACTTAAGTTAGCAGCAGCGGAAACAAAGCATATGCAGAGAAACAAGATTAACAGAAATGCAGAAACAGAGAATACAAACCAAGGATCGCTAACAAGGATCGTTTACAAGGTTCGGGGATAACTTGCCCCTACTCCTTGGCGTGCCCGTGAGGTGGGCGATCCCTTGATCGTAGGCAGATCAAGCACCGGTGAACTCCGGATAGTAGCAACCTCCTTCTCGGTGGAGAAACCTCTCCACAAGTGATCTCAAGAAGATACAAGTTAAGCACCGAGACACTCGAGAAGACAAGCTCACAAAGATGTAACAAGATCGCTCAAGCACAAAGCAACAGAGAGCATGAACATAGCCCAGCCAAACTTCCCAAGTTTCTGTCTTGTTCGCCACTGCTTCCAGCTTCGCCACTTAAGCTCTGCTCACCATCACAAGCTTCATCAGCATCCACTGAGTCAGCCTGAACCCACTGACCTCTCTGAGCACTCAGTCCACTGAAGACCTCCTCTCCAGCTGAGCCTCTGTCAGTCGCCAGCTGCGTCAGTTGCCCGTTGAAACCTGAGAACGAGAAACAGCCAAACCTGCTCAACGGAAAGCCTCCCATTGACCCTCCTTGAGTGTTTGAATCACCTGCTATCACCTGCACACTCCAATAGAGGCTTAGCAATGCATATCAAAACATATCAGCAGTGTATCAGAGAATCGGCAGTGAAAACAGATGCGATCAGAGCTTCTGACAGCGTATTTGAATTAAAGTTCTGCGCCTGATCGGTCACCAGACCGATCAGGAAGGACCCTGATCGGTCACCAGACCGATCCAGAAGTCTTCTGCACACTCCTGATTGGTCCCCAGACCAATCAGGCTCCTGCCTGATCGGTCACCAGACCAATCAGGCTGCTTCCAGACCGATCAGGAGTCATCCTGATCGGTGATAGTGAGTACCTTGCGACAAATGATCGTTTACTAGACCGATCTGAGCAGTATCCCTGATCGGTCACCAGACCGATCAGGAGCAGATCAGCAGGGAAAGTCAACTCACTATTCGCTCCCTGATCGGTCACCAGACCGATCAGGAGCTGTGCAGTGAGTGAAACACACACTCCCTGATCGATCACCAGACCGATCAGACATCGCTAGATCGGTCACCAGACTGATCCACGAAGGAGCAGCGTGCCAACACCTTGATCGATCACCAGACCGATCCAGGGACGCAGACCTAGCCTTCCAAGCTAGGATTTCATTCACCTTAGCCCTCCAAGCTAAGGATTTTTCAATCTAACTCTCCAAGTTGGGAATTTGCACCTAACCCTCCAAGTTAGGACTTTTCACCTAGCCCTCCAAGCTAGGACTTTTCACCTAGCCCTCCAAGCTAGGACTTTTCACCCAACCCCTCCGAGTTAGACCTTCATCCAACCTAGCCCTCCAAGCTAGGCACCTGACCCTCCAAGCCAGGACTTTTCACCTAATTCTCCAAGATGGGAATTTGCACCTAACCCTCCATGTTAGGACTTTTCACTAGCCCTCCAAGCTAGGACTTTTCACCCACCTCTTCCGAATTAGGACTTTTCCAACACCTGGCTTCACTCACCAGGACCCGGCTTCACTCACCGGGATTTCCATCACCTGGCTTCACTCACCAGGACCCGGCTTCACTCATCGGGATTTCAACCTAGCTTCACAAGCTAGGACCTGGCTTCACTCACCAGGGTTTCATGCCCAGTCCCTGACCAGGACTTTAACCCAAATTCGCTCAACCAAACTTAAATCATTGTCAAACACCAAAACAACAACCGGGCCAGACTGCATCAACAGATACTTGTCCTTCAGTAACTTTGGATATGACTTGCTCAGCTAGGTAGGAGACTTGTTCCTTTCCTTTCCTCAGCTCCTCTATGGAAAGTTGCTGCAAATCATCCATTAGCTCTTGTGTTAGCTAATCTTCTTTTGCTTGATTTCGCTTTAATACTCTGGCTAACTCCTCTATCAACCTTTGATTTTCTGCCATTAAATATTGGGTATAGCCAATTAATTCAGAAATTAAATTTCGGTTATCATATTGTACCGGAGGAGGAGGTGCAGGTTTTAACTCCATCTTTAGATAAGTTCCGACACATAATGTACAAGTAGTCAAGTGGCATTTATCACAATGACCTGTTGACCTTTGGCTTGTATGTCTTTTGCAAAATACACAACGGATATATTCTGTACTTACTTCTGAATTGATCAACATATTATGGTCACAATCAAACTGTTCTTCTGGAATGTCAACTTGTACTTGCCAACCCAGATCTTCACCAATTAAAACAAATAAGGATTCATTAACTGGTAAAGTACTAGTTACCAGACTGCAATACTGCTCTGTGTTGTTTTCTCCTTCAGAGATACTGCATATTGCGTTACTGTCCATTTCTTCAAGGTCTACAGAGACCACATCAAAGTCTTCAAGCAACTCGAGTTCGCTTATCATAGTGATCCTTTCCTTATTTCCAAATTTGTTCCTTCATTCACGAGCAAAGTGACCTTCTTCACCACAAATAAAACACTTACATTTCTTAACTTTGGATTTGTGATTTTGGTACTTCTTCTTGATTACCCTCACATGTGATTTGTGAGGTTTTCCTTTGTAATTTTTCTCTTTTCTGAGCCCAAATTTCTTTGTTGGAGATTTGTAATGATCTGGTAAAGGAATCTGAGAACAAAATTGCAAATCCTTAAGAATCCTTTGTAGTGAAGCTTGTTTGCACATCTTCGTCAGTTCCTGGTAGGCATGGTGAATTCTAGGTAAAACACCAATAGTATTACCTTGATATTTTTCCTAGAACTTCTTTTCCAAGTAGCTTCCGATTAAAGGAGGCATCTTTCTATAGAATTTGCTGGAAAGTTCTTCATTGATAAACATCCTTCTAGTCTTAGCGGCCAACTCCTTGTATTGATTCATATATGAGACCAGGCTCTTGGTGTTAGGACATACTAATCTTTCCAGGTCTAAATAGGCCTGGTTCTGCTCCGCAGTGGATCCGGACGCTGATCTTCAATAGTGATTATTCTTCTAATTTGTGCTAACACATTCTGGGTCTCATCAGCTGCTGCAATTAGTCTATCATATTGAGTTGGGAACATCATTCTCCATTTTATGAAGGTTTTCTTCTCTATTTCTCCAAGGAGATTCTCGATATAGTGGACCTTGTTTCTGTTATCGGCCCAAATTTTGGAATCCACCACATTAGTAGTAATGGATTCCCACCTAGAAATCACATCATTATATAATCCAATATTATCAGGGAGCACAAGCATAACACCTGTGGATTGTTGGGCAGATGGAAGGGGGATGTGGTACATTGATGGAGTTCCAATTCGGGTATTCAAATGGATGATGTATTTCACATACAAAGCTGAATCATCAATTGTGCCAGTGTAGGTGAGGTTGCCGTATTTGCCCATTCACATGTTTAAGAAGAGTTGTCTGTTTTCGACGGCGTGGTTGGTAGGGAAGCCAATTAAGGTTGATGAAGCTATGGCTGATGGGTCAAGGCTTTTCATGGCCAGGGTTTGTGTGGAGATCGACCTCTTAAAGCCAAAAGTGGAAGAATTTTGGATAGACATTAGAGATGAGAAGCGACTACAAAAGGTAGAGTATGAAAATGTTCCAAAGTATTGTGGTTTTTGTTTACATCTGGGTCACTCGAAAGACAATTGCTATGTCAATGGAAATAAACCAAGGCCGAATTGGAGTCTGGGGAAGAAGGTCACCAACAGTGGAGGGGAAGATTTAAGGGAGGTTCTATACAGAAAGTATGATGTTGGGAAGGGCGAAGGATGAGTTCATGAGCATGTGGAAGCTAGGATGGAGAAGGGCAGAATTGAGCCGTGGGGTAGAATTTGGATACAAAAAAGGGGGTTGTTATAGACCAAATAAAGGCAAATCTGGTAGACAAGGAGTAGGGGAATAATTTTCAATTGATGGCAGATTTATCCATGGAGGAGTAGGACGTGATTGAGGGGAGGGAGGAAGCAAGTAGAAGGGGTATGTCAACAGTGCCAATTTCTGTGCCAAATGTGCCAGTGGGGGACTTTGTGCCAAACATGCCAATATCTAGGGGCAATCCTGCTACAAGAAATATGGAAGTAGGAACACAAGGAGGAATGAATGGTGATCGACAAGAGATGGAACACAGGCCAGAGATAGTTATATATCTAGTTTCGCGGGAAGCAGGACTGTGTGGAGAGTAAAGGGGAAGTTTTGATTGTGCTGGGGGTTTTCAAATGAACTGTGCCGAGGAGGAGTAACAGATGGTTAGTGGGAGCTCAAGGATGGCTGGGGGTGTGTCCACACTACATTCTAGGGAGAATAGAGAGGATAGGAGAAGCTGGAATCAAAGGTTAGATACAGAACAGGCTGAGCAGGTTGGAGTGAGACCTGTGTCAATTTCAAGGGGACTAATCAAGGGACAATCACAGGGGTAGAACCAAAACATCTAATTTGGCAGGATGTAAATCAGGTTGATCAGAACGTGGTTGTAGCTAGATCAAATGCTATTAGATAGAAGGTATTCTGTCAGTTAAACACGGCGATGGGAGATGTTGATCAATGGGGAGGGGGAGATGCATTAGAATTGTTGGATAAGTCGGAGGGTAGTGATTGGTCTAAATCTTTTGTGGAAAGGACAAAGTCAGATAACAGTTTAGTATAGTTACCAACGAGTAAATATGTTTCATTAAGCCTAACTAGGAAGTTGCTAGAACCTAGGGAGGAATGGAGTCGAAAGACAAGAAAAGTGTTAGATCGATGTAGCTTGCTAGAGGGGGGGTGAATAACTCTTTCTCGGTTCGTTCTTCCTACAAGGTTAGTTACGCAAGCGGAATATACTAAAATAAAACTAAACAATGCTAACAAATCTATTTACGTGGTTCGGAGATGAAGACTCCTACTCCACGACAGTCCGTGAGGTGGACGATCCCTTAATCCATCGGCGGATCACTCCCCGGATGCCCTCTGGCTAACTCGTGTCGCTCCTTATGGGTGGACAAACCTCGCCACAATCACAAGAGCACCTCTGAGTACAAAGACTACTATTTGGCTCTTACCTAAAGCCAAATTCGTCAGAGGTTCCAGCTAAAATGAAGCCTTTCAAATAAGGCTTAAAGCTGAACCCAGCCGCTACCAGTCGACTTCTCCCAGGGCAGTCGACTGGTCCTAGCCAAACAGCAAGCCAACGGCTAGCTGTAACGGCTAGTTTTCGACTTTACCAGTCGAATGCTCCAAGGGTAGTCAACTGGTCCAGGTCAGAAACATTCTGTGAGTTTCGATTCATGCTGGCAGTAGACTGCTGTTTTCCCAGTCGACTGCCCAGCTTATACAATCACTCTTCCTCACTCCAATGACCCTCCTCCATGCATGCCTTCAGGTACACTCCCTTGGCTTGCCCCTTGAAGTCTTCTTCCCCCGGCTATCGTCCCTCGGATGTGTACACAAGTCTTCCCTTGGCTTGCCTCCATGCCACCCTTCACGTGTGCCCTTTGAAGTCCACTTCCCGGCTTGCTCTTGGAGTCCTCCTCCCTCGGCTCTTGTCCCTTCATGACTTTGCTGACTCTTCACCGGCAGCCTTGACTATTGCCTTCGCACCCTCTTCATCTTTGGCTCCCATCCCTTGGATACACACAAGCCTCCATCTTGTCTCCATGCCATCCTTCACGCATGCATCGAAGTCTGCGCCCCTCGGCTCATCATCCCTGTTATCCATGGTCCCTCGGGTGCACACAAGCCTCCATCTTGTCTCCATGCCACTCTTCACGGTACTGAAGCCGTCTAGCTAAGTTAATATGTGTAACCAGCACACCCTGCACACTCACATGCACATATTAGAACACAAGGGTAAACCTAACTTAAAACTTTTGCCCAAACATCAAAACACATGGTCACTCCGGATCATAGATTGACCCAATAATCTCCCCCTTTTTGATGTTTGACAATACGTTTAAGTTAGGGAAAACATGTAGGGATCTATAGGTAAATACATTTAAAATCGCAGCGATCCATGCGAAAGAAAAACTCATACAAAATGATCTACAATTCCTATCTTATAGGAATACCTTTGTCGTGCGCCCTTCGCTTATCCCGCTAGTCCTTTGGTTTGCCGGATCTCTTGCATGTTCAAGTATCCGTGCCTCTATGCGTATCCACACGAACACGATCTACGCCTCGGAGAAGAATCACCTTAGTTGTGCTAGCAACTTGGGATGGTTCACAAAGTACAAGAACCTCCACTAGGGAGTTATGGACAAGGAGGAAGAAAGAAGAGGAAGAGATATGCACACTCTAGCCTTTGACAAGGGGGGTATTTATACTCATCTAATGAATACCAAGGATCTATGTCCCTTGAGCTCCTCTCATCTTAATGCTAATAAAACCCAATGAATACCAAGCCTCTTGGTATTCCTTGAGACTCTTAATATTCTATTCATCTAATGAATAGAATGTCTCTTAGCCTTCCTCTTAAATAATATTTATTAAACCCTTTAATGAATATTATCTATAATTAAGTGGTTGAGTCTAATCTAGATGAGTCTAACTCAAATTAGACTCAATCCCATAATCTAATTGGATTCACTTGAGTCTAACTCAATTAATCCAATTCGAATCAAATCTTAGTCAAACCAAGATCAATTAAT
The DNA here is from genome assembly GCA_024364735.1 of Boesenbergia rotunda. Classification (NCBI taxonomy): domain Eukaryota; kingdom Viridiplantae; phylum Streptophyta; class Magnoliopsida; order Zingiberales; family Zingiberaceae; genus Boesenbergia; species Boesenbergia rotunda. The sequence goes on from JAGFNQ010009576.1 coordinate 21,141, forward strand.
CTCCGAAGCATCGTGTCCTTAGTGTGTGACCCAATAGGTTCTCGTAACGTTGGCAATGTGTCAAAACCACTTTAGACACATAAGTAATGAGCGGCATCAAGCAATGCATCATTGCTACCCAAGTAACAAGAAAAGTCGAGATCCGACTAAACCTCCGTGACTATGATAATGTATAACCTTGTCCTTCTATCCTCGATATCTAGATTGACCAATGAGGCACAGACTGTGTCATCCTCAGTCAATCTTGTGTTTCTTGATCCCCGAGTAGACTCACTCAAACAAATAAGCTCAATATCTTATATTGACTCATTTGAACATGGTCATGCGTTTTAGTAGTCCTACTCGATCAAGGGGCCCACAGATATCACTCTCATCATATGGGAGGGATAGATCCCATCTACATCACTCACATCCTTCCGCATAATTTATTACATACCCAGTGATCGCCTTTATAGTCCACCCTGTTCGGGTGACGTTTGACGATACCAAAGTACATAACTCATTACGTAGGGAACCGTAGTGACTTCAGGTCTAAGGACTATTCATACTAATAGTCACATGAGAAAGTTTATCACACTCATATGACAATCTATGAAACTTTCTCATGGCGGGTCAATTTAATACACATTCTCTAATGTATACCCATGTGTCAACTTGATATCACATATCCATGACTTGTGAGCTCAAGTCATTAGTTGACCTACATGCTAGTCTCCATGCATTAATATTGTCCTTGAATATTAATACTTGACTAGGAATGATTTAGAATAGTGTTCTCCACATCATCTCACTATCGATTCAACCAATCGATGTGATATAGATAAGAACTTACTATCCAAGGATATTATTATACTTAGTTATTTGGCACAAATACATAGTAAGTATAATAACCAATCATGCCTTATTAATTATAGAATATGTTACAAAATGTCCCTAGTCAATCATCACATAATTGGCTCTAGGGCTCCTACTAGCAATCTCCCACTAGCACTGGTGTCAATCACTGTAATATCTAATACCCAGTGACATGGTATGACCATCATGATTCTTTTATGCCAAAGCCTTAGTCAAAGGATCCGCGATGTTAGCATCTGTGGGTACTCTGCATATCCTCACATCTCCTCTATCGATGATCTCTCGAATGAGATGGAAGCGCCGTAGTATGTGTTTGGTCCGCTGATGTGACCGAGGTTCATTAGCCTATGCAATAGCCCCATTGTTGTCACAATAGAGGTCTATGGGGTCTACTATGCTAGGAACCACACCAAGTTCTGTAATAAACTTTCGGATCCAAACAGCCTCTTTTGCTGCCTCAGATGCAGCAATATACTCGGCCTCTGTTGTAGAAACTGCGACTGTGTCCTGCTTCGAACTCTTCTAGCTCACAACGCCACCATTCCGGCAAAACACATACCCTGACTACGATCTAAAATCATCCCTGTCTGTTTGGAAGCTTGCGTCACTGTAACCCTTTACAGCTAGCTCCTCATCGCCTCCAAATATTAAGAAATATTCTTTCGTCCTTCGTAAGTACTTAAGAATATTCTTGACAGCTGTCCAGTGACTTTCACCTGGATCTGACTGGTACCTGCTCGTCATGCTCAAAGCATACGAGACATCTGGTCGAGTACAAAGCATGGCGTACATGATAGACCCTATAGCGGATGCATAAGGGATCTGATCCATACGGTCTCTCTCCTCCTTAGAAGAGGGACCTTGAGTCTTCGAAAGACTCACACCATGTGACATTGGCAGAAATCCCTTCTTGGAATTCTGCATGGCAAAACGATTAAGCACCTTGTCAATATATGTACTCTGACTTAAGCCAAGCAATCTCTTAGATCTATCTCTATAGATCTTGATGCCTAGGATATAGGCTGCTTCACCTAAGTCTTTCATTGAGAAACAATTCCCTAGCCACGTCTTCACAGACTGTAGTGAAGGGATATCATTCCCAATGAGGAGTATGTCATCTACATACAAGATCAGGAAGACAACTGTGCTCCCACTAACCCTCTTGTAGACACAGGGTTCATCTTCATTCTTGATGAAACCAAACGCTTTGATTGCATCATCGAATCGAAGATTCCAGCTTCGAGAAGCTTGCTTTAGCCCATAAATGGACCTTTGCAATTTACATACCTTTCCAGCATGCTCTGGGTCTACAAAACCCGCAGGTTGTGTCATGTACACATCCTCGAGTAAATTCCCATTTAGGAATGCGGTTTTGACATCCATCTGCCAGATTTCGTAGTCATGGTAAGCTGCAATAGTAAGCATGATCCGAATAGACTTAAGCATCGCCACTGGTGAAAAGGTTTCATCATAGTCGATACCATGAATTTGTTTGAAACCTTTAACTACCAATCGCCCTTTATAGGTATGCATGCGTCCATCCATGTCAGTCTTTCTTCTAAAGACCCACTTACACCCAATGAGTTTAATTTCCTCAGGTGGATCAACCAAAGTCTATACTTGGTTAGTGTACATGGATTCCATTTCGGATCTCATGGACTCTAGCCATTTCTCAGAATCTGGGCTCATCACAACTTCTTGATAGGATGTAGGCTCATTCAACTCAATAAGCGTAATGTCATCATGATCAAACAAGAGAAATGAGTATCTCTCAGGCTGATGACGTATCCTATCAGATCTGCGAAGAAGTTGGTCTACTTGAACAGCTTGTTGTTCTATAACTTCTTGTGCAACAATCTCATGATCCACAACATCTTGTGGTGCCTGTTCAATGTCCATTAAGGCCTCAGTACTATCTGCATCTTGAACTTCTTCAAGATGGATTTTACTCCCACTAGTTCTTCTAGAAATAAACTCCTTTTCTAGAAAAATACCATTTCTAGCGACAAACACTTTACCTTGTGTGGGATTGAAAAAGTAATATCCCTTCGTTTCCTTGGGATATCCTACAAAATAGAACTTATTAGATTTGGGTCCTAGTTTATCTGAGACTTGACATCGAACGTAAGCCTCACAACCCCAAATCTTCATAAAAGACATCGTGGGACTCTTCCCAGTCCATATCGTATATGGTGTCTTTGTGACGGCCTTTGATGGAACTCGGTTAAGTGTGAAAAGAGTCGTCTCTAGAGCGAATCCCCAGAAGGAAGTAGGAAGGTCTGTCTGACTCATCATCGATCGTACCATATCTAATAGAGTACGATTTCTCCGCTCGGACACACCATTCCATTGTGGTGTTCCAGGTGGAGTGAGTTGGGATATGATCTCACACTCTGCTAGATGGTCACGAAACTCTTGGCTAAGGTATTCACCACCTCGATCTGATCGAAGCATCTTAATACTCTTGCCAAGTTGGTTTTGTACTTCACTTTTGAATTCTTTGAACTTTTCAAAGGATTCCGACTTGTGTTTCATGAGATACACATAGTCGTATCTACTGACATCATCAGTGAAAGTGATGAAGTACTGATAGCCTCCTCTAGCTGCGACATTGAAAGGTCCACATACATCAGTATGTATGAGTCCTAACAAGTCTGTCGCTCTTTCGCCGTGTCCACTAAATGGAGTCTTGGTCATCTTGCCTAGAAGACAAGATTCACATGTCTCATATGATTCAAAATCAAATGAGTCCAGTAATCCATCCTTATGGAGCTGGGATATACGACTCTCATTTATATGTCCCAAGCGACAATGCCAGAGATACGTTTGGTTCACATCATTGGATTTGAACCGTTTGGTATTTATGTTATAGATTGGGTTTTCTAGGTCTAGAACATAGAGTCCATTCACAAGTGGTGCATTACAATAGAACATGTCATTTAACATTATGGAACAACATTTGTCCTTTATGATAAATGAAAAGTCTTTCTTGTCCAAACAAAATACTGAAATTATGTTCTTAGTCAATGCAGGTACATAAAAGCACTCCTGTAGTTCTAAGATAAGCCCAGTGGGCAAAGACAAGGAATAAGTTCCTACAGCTATGGTAGCAACTCTTGCTCCATTGCGTACTCATAGGTTCACTTCGCCCTTTGTCAATGATCTAGCTCTTTGAAGGCCCTGCACATTAGTACAAATGTGAGACGCGCATCCGGTATCTAATACCCAAGAAGAAGAGATAGATAGATTAACTTCTATAACAAAAATATCTGAGGCAGAAGTCTCACTTCTTTTCTTCTTTACTTCCTCCAGGTAATGCTTGCAGTTCCTCTTCCAATGTCTGGTCTCACCACAGTGGAAGCAGGTCCCTTCCTTAGGCACCTTATCTTTAGCCTTGGATGTAGTAGAGTTGGCCTTGCCTTTGGCTTGGGTCTTACCCTTGCCTTTAGGCTTCCATTTGCCTTTGCCCTTTTGTACCATCAGTACATTACTAGTTTTGGTTTTCTTGAGATTAGGTTCAACAGTTCTTAACATGCTGAGCATCTTAGGCAAAGGCTTGTCAATTTCATTCATGTTGTAGTTCATGACAAATTGATTATACCCCTTCGGCAACGATTGCAGGATAAGGTCCGTTGCCAATTCTTGGCCCAGTGGAAATCCTAGTCTTTCAAGGTTCTCGACATACCCAATCATCTTGAGTACGTGAGTTCCTACAGGAGTTCCTTCTTGCATCTTGCATGCAAATAGGGCTTTAGACACCTCAAACCGCTCGTGCCTAGCTTGCCCTTGATATAGTTGCTTTAGATGCTCAACCATCTCATGTGCATTCATGTTCTCATGTTGCTTCTGAAGCTCAGAGTTCATGGTGGCAAGCATAAGGCATGATACATCAAGTGCATCATCCTGATGCTTCTTGTAAGCATCCTTTTCGGCACGGGTAGCGGTAGCGGCGGGTGCTTCTGGAAGAGATTGCTCTAGGACGTACAGTTTTCATTCTTGTTTGAGGACTATCCTCAAGTTTTGTACCAGTCCAGGAAATTAGCTCCGTTGAGCTTGTCCTTCTCAAGGACGGATCGCAAAGAGAGAGTATTTGACGTGTTAGATGACATGGTGATCTACAACAGTAAAATTATGCAGAAATAAGTATCATATCTAATTCATTTAATTAGGCCTTTAATTAAATGACGCTCCAACTGAATCGTAGAGCTTTGGTTGGGGCTAGTCATAGATGTAGGCAAACTCAATTTACCAACACTACTAGCTCCAAACCAAATAGCAATCATTATTCATGTGGGACAAGATCCATATTATACTTCATCTTGAGTTAGCTTTGGCTAATCGCCCAAGACTTGGTATAATTAGGTAGGTAACATTTTACCAATTACATCTCATGCAACTCTTTGAAACAAAGGGTCAAGATCCACATTACACATCATCTTGAGTTAGCTTTGGCTAATCGCCCAAGACATGGAATAATTGTTCTCTTACCCAATTTTCTCAACTTTTGGGATATGCCGCCAAGTTTTTTAATCTAATTGAGGGGACTTAGTTAAGTCTCACCCAAAGTTTGATAGCGGGACATTACAATTGTCCTCTCGCACTCTACCAAGATAAAATGTGTTGCTTTGCTTTGGCAAACCCAACAACAAATGATCGAGGTAGTTTATGAGTACCAAACTTTGGTAGGCATATTGAGTTGACTTAATTAAGATAAACATCTAAGCATGCATCACATACACACACATAGCATATATCAACATATAAGCAAGAAAACGTGACATGGTTATGGCCCGTATACTACGATCTTCTCAAGCCAATGAGAAGATCGATGGTCAACCTAGGGATAACATCTTCTCCAAGTGCATCCTTCGGTCATCGTGTGTGGTCGGCATCCTTCTTGTAACTTCCTTCTTCAATGGATACTTCACTGCTCCTTTTGTACATTACAATGTAGGAAAACTCAAGTTGCATTCAAGTCTAAATCTATTTTTACAACTAGGAAAAATAGAGACAAGGCACGATACGCAGGTCGTATTATGAATTACAACATGCACGCACACACACACATACATCCAATCATATTGGGGTTAAGGCCATAACCATGCACCATGTCATCAATCAAATACAATAGATTTAGGACTTCAATTTTTATTATGATTGTAAAAATGCTCATGAGCCGAAACCATAGGTTATAAAATTTGTCGAGTACATTCGCATCATAGCACACTTTCATATTTCATATGATGATGCTATAGACTTTTAGTTTGATCAACACAAACTTTTGTATCTCGATAAATGCTCATACATTATACAATCTATAATAAAATTATATCCTACTTCTATATCACATATAAAAGTTTTCTAAACTTTGTACGATCTTTCGCAAGTGGCTCTGATACCACTGTAGGGATCTATAGGTAAAAACATTTAAAATCGTAGCGGAAATAAAATCCCTCGAGCTATCCATACGAAAGAAAAATACATACAAAGTGATCTACAATTCCTATCTTATAGGAATACCTTTGTCGTGCACCTTTGCTTATCCCGCTAGTCCTTTGGTTCGCCAGATCTCTTGCACGTTCAAGTGTCCGTGCCTCTATCCGTATCCACACGAACATGATCTACGCCTCGGAGAAGAACCACCTTAGTTGTGCTAGCAACTTGGGATGGTTCACAAAGCACAAGAACCTCCACTAGGGAGTTATGGACAAGGAGGAAGAAAGAAGAGGAAGAGAGATGCACACTCTAGCCTTTGACAAGGGGGGTATTTATACTCATCTAACGAATACCAAGGGTCTATGTCTCTAGAGCTCCTCTCATCTTAATGCTAATAAAACCCAATGAATACCAAGCCTCTTGGTACTCCTTGTGACTCTTAATATTCTATTATCTAATGAATAGAATGTCTCTTAACCTTCCTCTTAAATAATATTTATTAAACCCTTTAATGAATATTATCCATAATTAAGTGGTTGAGCCTAATCTAGATGAGTCTAACTCAAATTAGACTCAATCACATAATCTAATTGGATTCACTTGAGTCTATCTCAATTAATCCAATTCGAATCAAATCTTAGTCAAACCAAGATCAATTAATCTCCGAAGCATCGTGTCCTTAGTGTGTGACCTAATAGGTTCTCGTAATGTTGGCAATGTGACTAAACCACTTTAGACACATAAGCAATGAGCGGCATCTAGCAATGCATCATTGCTACCCAAGTAACAAGAAAAGTCGAGATCCGACTAAACCTCGGTGACTATGATAATGTATAACCTTGTCCTTCTATCTTCGATATCTAGATTGACCAATGAGGCATCGACCGTGTTATCCTCAGTCAATCTTGTATTTCTTGATCCCCGAGTAGACTCACTCAAACAAATAAGCTCAATATCTCATATTGACTCATTTGAGCATGGTCATGCATTTTAGTAGTCCTACTCGATCAAGGGGCACACAGATATCACTCCCGTCATATGGGAGGGATAGATCCCATCTACATCACTCACATCCCTCCGCATAATTTATTGCATACCCAGTGATCACCTTTATAGTCCACCCTATTACGGGTGATGTTTGACGATACCAAAGTATATAACTCATTATGTAGGGAACCGTAGTAACTTCAGGTCTAAGGACTATTCATACTAATAGACACATGAGAAAGTTTATCACACTCATATGACAATCTATGAAACTTTCTCATGGCGGGTCAATTCAGTACGTATTCTCCAATGTATACCCATGTGTCAACTTGATATCACATATCCATGACTTGTGAGCTCAAGTCATCAGTTGACCTACATGCTAAGTCTCCATGCATTAATATTGTCCTTGAATATTAATATTTGACTAGGAATGGTTTTGAGTAGTGTTCTCTATATCATCTCACTATCGATTCAACCAATCGATATGATGTAGATAAGAACCTACTACCCAAGGATATTATTATACTTAGTTATTTGACACAAATACATAGTAAGTATAATAACCAATCATGTCTTATTAATTATAGAATATGATACAAAATGTCCCTAGTCAATCATCACATAATTGGCTCTAGGACTCCTACTAACAAAACAAATAGCAATAACAATACTAAACAAACATTTGGACTTACATTGCCAAGACTCCATCTTGGACTTACACCGCCAATGCATATGCAAATGCAAACATGGATCCTATCCCAAGGCATCCCCACACCTAACCTCCTCATGTTAGGAATTTTTACCAAAACAGGAGGCTCCCCCTACATTGGACTTATAAAGGGGTTTTAAGAACCTCTCCAAGGTTCCCCCTACGCCAAGAACGGAACAACCCTGCTCCCCTTTTACCTAGGCTTCCCCTAAACCTAGGGTTTCTTGCAAAGGCGTGTTTGGTTTCCCAAATTAAACCCAACACTTCTCTCCCTTTGCCTATCATCAAAAAGATCCAACAATTTCCCCCTTATTGAATTCTTTAACTTTTAAATGATTATAAACATAGTGTACTAACCCCCCCCCCACAAGGTTCTACACTTGTTTCTTATCAATTGGACACTTTTCAGCAGTTGAAAACCACTTCCAGCCTTTACCAGTCGACTGCCCCCTGAGCCAGTCGACTGATACTCTGAAAAACTAATTTTTTATCTTTCTGAATCCAAATTCAGAAATGCATAACTAATTTCACAAATCTCTAAAAATTTCCAAATTTTGTGGAGAAGGTTGTGGTATCCATACCTACTTGGGAAAAATACATTCAACAATGTATCTATCACCATTCCCAAGTTTGCCACAAAACTCAAACTTCCTATGAAAATTAAGACATAGCTAACAAGTGGCAACCTCCCCCTTAACCTATGCCCTCTCTCAATTTTCAATTTTCACAACCAATCATCAAGTTAAGTTCTATCCAACTTAACTTTATAACACCAAATTAAGTTCTATTTTAACTTAACACCAGTCATCCTTTCATCAAGTTAAACCTAACTTGACACCCCAAGTTCTCCCCTTTTGACACCATCAAAGGATTGCCCCAAGAAACCCTACCCCTAGTGCCAAAAAGAACTTACTTGATTTCTGAAAAACCCCTCAGAAATCAACACACAGACTTACCAGTCGACTGCCCCCTGGGCAATCGACTGATACAGTCAACTTCTGAAATTCCATCCCAATTTCAGAAACTTCTAGAAAATTCTAGAAAACCCGGAGAAACCTAAAAATTTGCAAGCTCATTTGTTAGTATATACCCTATCCTAGAAAAATATGGATCCATGAAAAATATCAAATGTGCTTGACTTTTGATACATTATCTAATTTCCTTAAAAATGATCATTTTGTATCAACTCTAAAATCTATCTATAATTTCATGTGTTTGCCAAGGCTAACCATTATAATTTGACACATGGAATTGTCCTCAACTCTCCCCTTTTTATCTCTTAATCCTAGATACATATGTGAGACTTCCATATCCTTTCATTTATCAAGAACTTATCATTCAATATCATCCAATGAATTTTAAGCACTCATCAATCCTCCTTAAACTTTGTGATATCAATAAAGTCTTATTTCATACAATCATCATTAAATCATGAAGTAAGACTTTATCTAATGACTGTGAAAGCATATCCAAGATTTTAATTCAAAGTCATATCCTATCATCCAATAGTAATTTATGACCTTCAAAACATATAATATCATCCACGACATAAAATCTCATAAGGTAACATGATCCTTTCCTTTGCTTCTAATTTTCCAAGTTCTTACTATCCAATATGTCTTTTCAACTTAAAATTATGGATCAGTCGACTGCCCCAGAGCAGTCGACTGCAAAAACAAACAGAAGGTTCTTAGTGTTGATTTTTTCCTAGATCAGTATATTGCCTCTAAGCCAGTCGATTGATACCTGAATTTCAGATTTTCAGCCTAATTTTAGAAATGCCTAATTAATTACACAAATCTCCAAAAAAATCTAAAATTTCGTGAAGAGATTTGTGGAGCTTATGTCTACTTGGGAAAAATATGTTTTCAAACAAAACTATTCCGGGTCCCAAGATTGACACGAAACTCAACCCTTCCTAAATTGTATCATTTAAACTTCTCCAAAAGTCCTAATTTTGACTCCTCCTTGATGTATCTGTTGGATCGAGAGAATATGATAGAGGGGGGATGAATATCGTAAATCGTTCAGATTTAAGAGAGAGAATTTGCACAGCGGAAGATAAAAATCAAAACATGCAAACACAGTGATTTTTACTTGGTTCGGAGCCTAGGTCGACTCCTACTCCAAGGCCTACGGTCGTTGACCGTTTTCTGCGGGCAATTCTATAAGTTCGCAAATTAGTTTACAGTATTGAGTTACAAGTATAGCACAGTAAACTTAACAAAAATAAAAAGCTCTTCTTTTACCAACGTCCGATGTAGGTTATCTTTTTCGGAGCAGCGGGACGTCGTCGGCTCGAGTTGGGAGGTTTTCGGAATGTGGCGCGAGAGCAGAAGAGCGTAGAAGCGTTGAATCGAAGTTGTTATTGAAAGCCTTGGCGTGGGGTGCTATTTATAGCACCTCGGGGCGCCCTGCACGTCGGGGGCGCCCCCCCACGTGTCACGCGATCCAAGCTTCGCTCGGTCAACCTCTATCCCACTCGAATAGGGCTGAAGTTTGACACTGGGGGCGCCCTGGATGCTGGGGGCGCCCTGCTTGACTCCTTCAGCGCGGGCTTCTCGGCTGGATAAGGGTAATTGGCTTCGCTGGTGTAGGCGCGGGGTGCCCTGGGCACTGAGGGCGCCCTGGGCGTTCGGGGCGCCCTGGCTGCTGGGGGCGCCCTGGCTGCTGGGGACGCCCCGGCCAATGGTCAGCCGAAGCCTTTGTTGCTTGGCTTATTTTGTGTTGCCCCTGGGGGCGCCCTGCTCAGTTACTTGCCTCTCTCCTTTGGGCATTCTGAGCTGCAGACACACGTTCCTTTGGTCCTGCATCCAGGGTTAGTCCAAAACAATAGAGTATTATATTTATGCAGCCTTAGCTGTCTTGGTTCTGACTTTGGGCCTCCAAAATGGAGCCCTAGGTCGAACCGACGCCTACTGTTCCCTCGATGGGGAACGCGTCCTCACCTACTCCTCTCGGGAGAATGTACCTGATGCCAACCGCTCCTTTGGTTGGACTTTTGCCTGGCGGTCCTTTGCCAGGTCTTAGATGTCGAGCTGTCCTTTGCCCGGTGCCTAGCATTCCTTCGCTAGGGCTTCAGTCCAAGCTGTCCTTCGCCTGGCGCCTAGCAATCCTTCGCTAGGGCTTTTTACCCTGGCATTCCTTCGCCAGTGCCTAGCAGTCCTTCGCTAGGGCTTTTCACCCTGGCATTCCTTCGCCAGTGCATAGCAGTCCTTCGCTAGGGCTTTTTACTCTGCACACTAAAGTGACATGTTAGATAACAAGTAAGACTTAACTTTTGAACCCTGTTGCCATTATCAAAACACAGGTTTGACTTGGGTGCTTTCTGCACCAACAATCTCCCCCTTTTTGATTTATGGCAACCCTAGTTCAAAAAGTTAAGTTTAATCAAAGCATGTAAAAACATTAACTTTGGTTCCCTCCCCCTGGAAGGACTCTCCCCCTAGATTTTTTAAAAATTCGTGGGGTACTAAGTTTAAGGAAAAAAATTTTACTTAGAATTTTCCACCAGAGATCTTTTGTATTTTCAACAATGATTTTTTTTTCACATAAGTTTAGGTACTTGGAAATCTTTTGACAACTTAAGTGCATAGAAAAAGTTTTAGAATACTTAGAAAAATTTTGAAGCTTTAAGTTTAAAGTACTCAAACGTTTTGAAAACTTAGTAAATTTTTAAGAAGGTGAAGTACTTAGAAAACTTCTTTTTATAAAACTTAAGTACTTAGAAAATTTTTGAAAAGCTTAAGCCTTGAAAAACTTAGTACTTTATTTGAAACTTGATACTTTTTGAATAAAGGATAGAGTTTTTGAAGAAATTTTGAGCCAAGAAAATTTTAAACTCTCTCCTTTTCTATCTCTCCCCCTTTGCCATATATCAAAAAAACAGATAAATATAGCAGGAATTAAATTGCATAACAGAAATAAATTTAATAAAGGAAAATATTTGCATGATTTTGCTGTACTGAACCAAGACTTAACCCAAATCAGTTGATTTTCTCTTGTAGGGACCTGTCTAACCCATTTAGCTACTTACTAACTGTTATAAACAGTAGTTTTTGCTAGGGTTAGTCAAGTTAAGTGTTTTGGTTCAAGTTAGATTTTCTAAACTTGATACTTAACTTGATTGCTGTGTAAATTGTATTTAGTGCCCTAATTACTGCAGATGCACTGACTTAAAGCATCTTGAATTGAGGCAAAGACCTAAGCATCTCAACCCTTTCTAGGTTATCAATCAAAAGTACCCTAAGGTGTTTGTGAGATGCTGGCTTCTAAATCTATAGGTGCATGCAGTTCTAGGGTTAGGGCCTAGGCTAAGTCCATTTGCGAAAAAGCCTTAGTTTTGAAAGGGGATAGTTTTGAAATAAGACTAAGTCGAGAAACAAAAATTTTTAAAACTGATTTTGAAACAGTTTTTCAAATTCTTCTAGAAACTGATTTTTAAATTAAGTAAAGTAATAAAAATCAAAAGTAGAGTTAATCTATTCTACAGAGCACAATCCTAACTGCCTTCTTAGTGAGCTGAACTCAGACTCAGGTAAGGGTTTTGTGAATATATCAGCTAAGTTGAATTTTGAGTCTATATGCTTAAGTACTATCTCACCCCTGGCTACATGGTCTCTTACGAAGTGATGTTTAACTTCTATGTGTTTTGTTCTGGAATGTTGGATTGGGTTCTTAGTTAGATTAATTGAACTTATATTGTCAATAAATACTTGAGTTTGGGTGTAGTTGAGCTGGAAATCCTTAAGAGTGTGCATCATCCATAAAAGTTGTGCTACACACTCTCCTAAAGCTACATACTCAGCTTCAGTTGTGGACAGAGCTACACAGTGTTGTTTTCTGCTGCACCAACTTACTAGACTATTTCCTAACAGCTGGCAGCTTCCACTTGTGCTCTTTCTATCTAATTTACAACCAGCATAGTCAGAATCCGAGTATCCTGACAAATTGAAGGTTGAGGTTCTAGGATACCAAATCCCTACATTTAGTGTGCCCTTTACATATCTTAGTATTCTTTTTAGGGCTGCTAAGTGCATTTCCTTAGCACAGGTTTGGTATCTAGCACACATCCCTATAGCAAAAAGAATGTCAAGTCTGCTGGCTGTAAGGTACAGTAGACTACCTATCATACTTCTATATAGTTTGAGGTCTACTGCTTTACCATCAGGGTCACTATCTATTTTTACATTAGTGGCCATGGGGGTACTTATGCTTTTAGAGTTATCCATTTTAAATTTCTTTATTAACTCTTTAGCATATTTGAATTGATGGACGTAGTTTCCATCTCTAGTTTGTTTGATTTGTAGTCCTAGGAAAAAGGTAAGCTCACCAACTAAGCTCATTTCAAATTCATTTTCCATTATCTTGACAAACTCGTTTAGGAAGTTTATGTTGGTGGATCCAAAGATTATGTCATCTACGTAAATTTGGGCAATAAATATATCTTTTTTTAGGATTTTAATAAATAAGGTTGAGTCAATTTGTCCTTGTTTAAATTCTTTAGAAGTTAAGTAAGTTGATAAACGTTCATACCAAGCCCTAGGTGCTTGTTTTAACCCATATAGTGCTTTAGTTAATTTGTAAACGTGGTCAGGTCTATTTAAGTCCTCAAACCCAGGGGGTTGTCCTACATAAACTTCTTCTTTAATGAATCCATTTAGGAAAGCTGACTTTACATCCATTTGGTATAGCTTAAATCCTTTATGGGATGCAAAGGCTAACAACATTCTAATGGACTCAAGTCTAGCTACTGGGGCATATGTTTCATCGTAATATAACCCCTCTACTTGGCTGAATCCCTTAGCTACTAAGCAGGCTTTATTTCTAACTATTTCTCCTTGATCATTTAGCTTATTCCTGAAGACCCACTTAGTGTCAATGATGGATTTGCCTTCAGGTTTAGGCACTAGTTCCCAGACTTGGTTCCTCTCAAATTGGGCTAATTCTTCTTGCATAGCTATGATCCAATCAGGGTCAGGTAGGGCTTCCTCTATAGTTTTGGGTTCAATTTTTGATATCATAGCTATTTGACTACGGTTTCTGTAGGAGGATCTAGTCCTGACTCCTAGAGTTGGATCACCCACAATTTGATCGGTTGGGTGACTAAGTCTGGGTTTCTTGGTTTTTCTAAAACTTGGTTCAGCCTAAGGTCCGGCTGGTTGGTTTGGTTCACTATTGGATTCGACTCTTTGGGTTGGTTGATTTGTTGGTTCGATAATTGGTTCAGTTGACTCATTAATTGGTTCAATAGTTAGTTCGTTTAAGGGTTCAATTAAAGATTCACTTGTTTGTTCATTATTTTCTTGATCAGAATTTGATGAAGTTAGGTCTAGATTATCAGATGTTGAGTTGATTTCTTCATCAAATATTAAGTTTATTGTTTCTTCAATTTTCTTAGTTTGTCTGTTGTAAACTCTATAGGCTCTACTTGTGGTTGAGTATCCTAGAAAGATACCTGGGTTTGACTTGGACTGAAATTTTCCTAAATAGTCTTTGGTGTTTAGGATATGGACTTTGAATCCAAAGACCCTTAGGTAGTGTAGATTTGGGAGTCTATGGTAGTACAATTCATAGGGTGTTTTGTTGTGTCGCTTGTTAATCAGAACCCTATTTTGGATGTAACAAGCCGTACTAATTGCTTCTGCCCAATATTGGTTTGCTAGGCTAAATTCGTTGAGCGTAGCCCTAGCGGCTTCCTGTAATGTTCTATTCCTTCTTTCGACTATTCCATTTTGTTAGGGGGTTCTAGGACATGAAAATTCATGTAAATACCCATTTACCTTATAGAATTCCTCGAACCGTTGATTTTCAAATTCTCCCCCGTGGTCACTCCTAAGTCTTTTAATTTTAGTATCGTTTTGATTTTCAATTAGTTTGCAGAATTCATTAAATAGGTTTAGGGTTTCATCTTTGGTTTTTAGAAACCTAACCCAGGTGAACCTAGAGTAATCATCAACTATTACTAAGCAGTATCGGTTCCCGCTTAGTGACTTGGCTCCATGTGAATCAAATAGGTCAAGGTGCAGGAGCTCAAGTGTGGTTTGAGTTAAATCAGATTGGATTAATTTGTGATTAGATTTGGTTTGTTTGCCTTGATTGCATGATTCACATATTAGGTTTTCATTATTTTTAATTTTGGGGATACCTTTGATTAATCCAAGTTGGGTGATTTTTGAGATAGTCTCAGATTGGTATGACCTAATCTCCTATGCCAGAGGTTTGATTGTTCTAACTGAATTAACATACATTTGGGTACTAGGGGTAGGTTTATAGTGTATACATTATTTTTCCTAGTGCCCTTAAGCATGATTTCTGAGTCTTGTACATTTCTAATCAGGCAGTTAGAATTGTTGAAGGTGACTATATAACCAGAATCACATAACTGACTTATGCTAAGTAAGTTAAAATTGAAGTTTTCAACCAAAAGAACTTTCTTAATGACAAAGTCAGATTTGAGTTCAATATTACTTGACCCAATTACCTTGAGTGTAGCATTGTTGCCAAATGCCACTGAGCCTAGGTTCTTGAACTTGAGTTTGGTGAACTTCAATTTATCTCCAGTCATGTGTCTGGAGCAACCGTTATCTAACATCCATTGGTCCAAATCTTTATG
Source organism: Boesenbergia rotunda (assembly GCA_024364735.1). Lineage (NCBI taxonomy): Eukaryota > Viridiplantae > Streptophyta > Magnoliopsida > Zingiberales > Zingiberaceae > Boesenbergia > Boesenbergia rotunda. Next base: position 36,746 of record JAGFNQ010009576.1, read on the forward strand.
TTCCTACACATAAAGAGTTTTATCGATTTGGATCCAATTAGAGTCAGGAATAGCTTAAATTGAGTTTCACTGCCTAGTCTGTCTCACCCAATCTAGGGTTTTCAATCACATTAGCCTTATAGGTTTTGTGAGACAGGTTTTGATAAGTAAAATTTATTTTGAAAAATTATTATTTATTTTAAAAAAACCTTAAATTAATTTTTGAAAATAGTTAAGTTTATTTTTGAAAAGAATTATTTGAATCTATACTTAACTGAAGATTTGTGTTAGATTTGAATTTGACAAACAGTAATTTGAATTTGAAATTCAAAAAATTGGCTTCCAGGTCTTGGCGAGGCACTAGGCCTTCTTTGGCCGTAGCCTTATTGGATCATCAACCCTTTCCTTGACAAAGCCGTTTAATGAAATTTCATTTTCAAAATTAATCTTTGAAAAAGTTCTGGTCTAACTAGTTTGGATTTTGGATCGGTAGCTTCGGCTAGTTTCACCAGTCTAAAGAGACCAAGTAAACTTGATCTTATTAGAATTGGTTTCCCTAACGTACTATCATCTCACCTCCACCCAATACTATGTTGTCAAATTTCAGTTAAGTTTGTTCAGTCCTTATACTAACTATTTCTGAGCATGGTAAATTGCAGAAATTTAAATAAACAATCAAACATGCAATTTGCAATCAAGAATTAAATTTTATCTAACAATAAATATAATTTTCAATTTGGCTCCCCCTGGACTAAAGCCACGATGATGGTTAGGCAAGATGTGAATCTTGTCCTTCGGGATCCAATACTGATTTGATCCAGTCGGTTGGTTCAGGCATAGTTTTGGTACCCATGCTTGAACTTTACTTCTGGACTGATTCAGTACAGCAAAGTAAGATCTTTGTCCAGATTTGGTTCTATAGCCAAGTCCGGATCGATTTAGAACTGATTTCTTCTTTCCAAGAATCATGTCAAGACCCTTAGAACCAGATGTGAATCGTTCTAAGGCTGATCTAAGATCCTTAACCTGAGTTTTCAGGGAGGAGTTCTCTTTTTCAAGTTTTTCAACTTGAGTAGGAGTTCCTTCTTGAACTTTCTCGGTTAAGGATTTAGAGTCAGCCCCCTCTTTCAGGAGTTTTACTTCCTGTCGGAGGGATTCGACTCGGAGTTTGGCTTTCGCCAAATCTCGAGAAAGATAAGAAATAAGATCATTTAATTGACTTCTATTGAAACCACTTACCTTGATTTCGCCGTCTTCTGAAAAGGTTAGTCTGCCGTCGTCCTCTTCTGATTCTGACTCGGTCTCGACTTTTTCTGAGGCGGTCAGGGCTAGTAGGTTTGACTGGGGTGCTTCTTCTTCTTCTTCTTCTGATGAAGATTCATCCCAGGTTGCTTGGAGGGCTTTCTTTCTTCTTGTCTTTTTGGTCTCCTTTAGGTTTGGACACTCCGTCTTGTAGTGGCCCTTCTTCTTGCACTCATAGCAGGTCACGTTAGGCTTGTTTTTGTTACTTGCGGGTTCAGCTGGTTCGTCCTTTCTTCGGCTTGTCCTCCATTTGTTGGCTTGGTTCTTCAATTTTTTATAGTAGCTTCGGGCCAGTCGGACCAGCTCAGATCGATCTCCTTCTTCGTCTTCTGCGTCTGAGTCTGAGTTAGACTCGGGTTCAGGTTGAGGCTTCTTCTTTGTTGACCTCCCAGTTTTTCCTGCAACAAAGGCAATTCCTTTCTCGGCCATATTGTAGTTAGTCTGTTCATGAAGTTCTAATTCGGAAAATAATTCATCTAACTTTATTTTTGAAAGGTCCCTTGAAACCTTGTATGCATCTACCATAGATGCTCACAAGGTGTTTCTAGGGAAAGCATTTAAAGCATACCTTATTAGGTCACGGTTTTCGACCTTGTGACCTATAGTGTGAAGACCGTTCATCAATTCTTGGATTCGTGCGTGGAGCTGAGCAGTTGTTTCGTTGTCGGCCATTTTGATGGTGTAAAGCTTGTTCAGAAGCAGGTCTCTTTTGCTGATCCGAGTGTCTGATGTTCCTTCGTGAAGCTCGATCAGTTTTACCCACAGCTCCTTGGCACTGTTGAAGGGGCCCACCCGGTTCAGCTCCTCTTTTGTTAAGCCGCATTGTAGAGTCTGTGTTGCCTTTGCGTCGGCTTCTATTTTGCGCTTCAGAGCGGTGTCCCATTCTGAGTAGCTTTGAGGTACTCCTTCGGCGTTTTTCGGAATCTCCAGTCCGGATTGGATGATTATCCACATGTCCACCTGAGTTTTCAAGTTTTCAGGTGGACCTCCATTCGACTTTTCCAGTAAGAAAAGTCTTCTCCACTGAACAGTGGAGGTCTGGCGGTGCTGAATCCCTCTTGCATGGCCATTTAATCTGAAAAAGATAACTAACAAAAAAAAAATTCCCAAGACTTGGTCTTGGATTAGTAGTGCGGGATAAGAAGAATAAAATGTCGAGGGGTGTTGCACCAACCTCGATTAACGGGAGAAAAAAAATTCGAACGAAAAATTAAAAAAAATCGAACAAGAAAAAGAAAAAAATAAAAAAAATAAAAAAATACAAAAAAATTTTCAAACTGGTGGTTGCACCAAATTTGAACTTCCCCGCTCTGATACCACTTGTTGGATCGAGAGAATACGATAGAGGGGGGTGAATATCGTAAATCGTTCGGATTTAAGAGAGAGAATTTGCACAGCGGAAGATAAAAATCAAAACACGCAAACACAGTGATTTTTACTTGGTTCGAAGCCTAGGTCGACTCCTACTCCAAGGCCCACGGTCGTTGACCGTTTTCTGCGGGCAATTCTATAAGTTCGCAAATCAGTTTACAGTATTGAGTTACAAGTATAGCACAGTAAACTTAACAAAAATAAAAAGTTCTTCTTTTACCGACGTCCGATGTAGGTTGTCTTTTTCGGAGCAGCAGGATGTCGTCGGCTCGAGTTGGGGGGTTTCCGGGGCGTGGCGCGAGAGCAGAAGAGCGTAGAAGCGTTGAATCGAAGTTGTTATTGAAAGCCTTGGCGTGGGGTGCTATTTATATCACCTCGGGGCGCCCTGGACGTCGGGGGTGCCCTGGACGTCGAGGGCGCCCCCGCCCCACGTGTCACGCGATCCGAGCTTCGCTCGGTCAACCTCTATCCCACTCGAATAGGGTTGAAGTTTGACACTGGGGGCACCCTGGACGCTGGGGGCGCCTTGCTTGACTCCTTCAGCGCGGGCTTCTCGGCTGGATAAGGGTAATTGGCTTCGCTAGTGTAGGCGCGGGGTGCCCTGGGCACTGAGGACGCCCTGGGCGTTCGGGGCGCCCTGGCTACTTGGAGCGCCCTGGCTGCTGGGGGTGCCCCGGCCAGTGGTCAGCCGAAGCCTTTGTTGCTTCGCTTGTTTTGTGTTGCCCCTGGGGGCGCCCTGGACACTGAGGGCGCCCTGCTCAGCTACTTGCCTCTCTCCTTTGGGCATTCTGAGCTGCAGACACACGTTCCTTTGGTCCTGCATCCAGGGTTAGTCCAAAACAATATAAAACAATAGAGTATTATGTTTATACAGCCTTAGCTGTCTTAGTTCTGACTTTGGGCCTCCAAAATGGAGCCCTAGGTCGAACCGACGCCTACTGTTCCCTCGACAGGGAACGCGTCCTCACCTACTCCTCTCGGGAGAATGTACCTGATGCCAACCGCTCCTTTGGTTGGACTTTTGCCTGGCGGTCCTTTGCCAGGTCTTGGATGCCGAGCTGTCCTTCGCCCGGTGCCTAGCATCCCTTCGCTAGGGCTTCAGTCCAAGCTGTCCTTCGTGTAGGATCGGAATGCACGTGAGAGGGGGGGTGAATCACGTGTGTTTAAAAAAATATATTTTTCAGAGTAAAAAGAATGTGTTCGTAAAGTCGTGCACAGCGGAAACAAAAGAAACGATAAGAAACGAACACACAAAACACGAATGAGTTTTACTTCGTTCAGAGCCTTCGGCGACTCCTACTCGAAGGCCCAGGTCCCTCGGACCTTTTCTGTGGGCAATTCACTAAAACTCTCTATCGGAGACCCCCGGTAGAGTAGGCGTATACAGAAGATAGAGAGTGTGACAACCTCACACTCTCTAATAGAAATGAGTACAGATAATGCAGTAATAAAATCGTTACCAAAAAAAATTATCTGAATGAGTTTGGATGTTAAGAGTGGTCTTCCAGCAGTAATTGGACGTAGACGAGTTGGAAGACAGGCCGTAGCAAAAGAGCGTGGAAGCACCGAGCGTGAAAGCGTGAAGAAGAGATGATGGCGTGTTGTTTTTTTTTCTGTGCTAATTCTCATGCTTTTTATAGAGGACTTCTCGAGCTTTGAGTTTCATCCAGATCCTATTTTTGTGCAGCACTTTATCCATCATTTGAAGTAGCACAACTCAATCTGCTTTATCCATCATTTGAATTTCTATTAACAAAAAAATAATAGGAATAGAAATTCATCTTACCCAAGCTGTGGATAATAATAATAGAAATGAATTTATTATTATTAATAAGAATAAATTTATTCTTTAATAAAATTTCAAATTAAAAAATAATGAGGAGTAATTTTGCAGAATTCACCTGCAAAATCAACTTAGTCCATATACCAAATAAACCCTGTAAACCAGAGTTAGTATAATAATAAAATGGACTAAAATGTGAAATATTCAAAGGTAATTAGATCCCGTCCACATCCGGACCAGGACTCAACTTAGATCACCCACATGGGTCTAAGTTGGACCGCGCCTAAAGTCCCAAAATGGGACCCGTCCTCACTGGTTCGCTCCTCCAGTGACTTACCTTACTTACCCTTTGTGCAGTTTTACTTGACTTCTTGACCTACCAGGACTTTTTGTCAGGACTCAACCACCCTGGTCTTTCTGCCAAGTCTCCACCAACTTGGTCTTCAGCCAGTTGTCAGGCCTCGCGGACCCAACTGGACTTTCTGCCAGGACTCAACCATCCTGGACTTCAGCCTAGTGTCTGGTCCTAAGTCTTTCAACCCTGCACACTTGGTAAAGAGGTTAGAACCATAACAACCTAACTTTAACCTGTTTGTCATTCATCAAAACTTGAGTTTGACCGTTAGTGTAAACTACACCAACAATCTCCTCATTTTTGATGCAATGACAACCTGGGTTAAAATTAAGGATCTACTAGCAACTTTTACAACTCGATCCAAGAACCTTGACCTTATACTTGGATCACAAAGGGGCATGTACAATAAGTCTGGGATAGGTTTTAAATCAGGATCGGCCCAAAGATCCTTTTTCTCCTTTGTCCACTCACGCAAAAAGCAATGTAAAGCATGGGTCCCAAAAGCTTACCTAACAAAGCAAGTAGGGCAGAATCAATATTATGTTCCCAAAAAGGACATTCATTACATTGACCCTAAACACCCCACCTATCATTTAGGGGGAGGCTTCAAACTAGTTGGCACCTCAAAATCAGCCTTTGCCCAGTTGGGCACTTAGGACTAGTCTTAAAAGTTAATCTGACTCTTGACCTACTTAGTATTAGGGTGGGTCGAGATAACGGTACGCTAGACAGACTCTCGGGGAGAACTAGCCGAAACTATCTCGACACATCCTAGACTAGTTAGACCAGGGTGTCTCAACAGGTAGGGTTAAAGTACAACTTCCTTAAGCAGCTTTGTCTAGAAAGAGGTTGTTGCTCCAATAAGGCTTCGGCCAAAGAAGGCCCCTGTGCCTCGCCTCCCGCCTGGAAGCTAATTATCGAAGTATACTTTTAAACTACTTCTTGTCAAACCCGAATCTAACAAAAGGTCAGATTAATTTCTTTTATGAATCAAACTCAAACTCATCTCACACAAATCATAGGATCCCTTTGTTTGATAACTTAGATCAAGTGAGATGAATAAGGATAATAAGTTCAAATCATTGATTAATAATTTAAAACTCAAACTTGAATTTAAAATCTTACCTTTTAAATCCAAATTTAAATATCAATTAAATCAAAATTCAAAATTTAAACTTAGCTCTTAATTAATTCAAATTTCAAAATTAAATATTAATTCAATTGTTTTCAAAACTCTTTTTAAGTTTTTTTTTCTCAAAATTTTTTTTCAAAAATTTTTTTAAGTTTTTTTCTCAAGTTTTTTTTCAAAAATTCTTTTAAGTTTTTTTTCAATTTTTTTTTTCAAAAATTCTTTTTAAGTTTTTCAAAATTCAAATGTTTTCTGTTTTCAATCTTTTTCAAAAATGTAAACTTAACTTAAAATTAACCTTTTCAAAAAGATTAAACTGAACTTCAACTTGAATTCTAATCAATCCTACTTAACTGTAGGAAAATAAATGGATTATCGACAGTGGGTGCTCCAGACACATGACTGGGGATCCCACCAAGTTTACAGAACTCAAGTACAAACGACAAGGGACCGTTGCTTTTGGAAACAACGGTAAACTTAAGGTAATTGGTCTAGGCAATATTGAACTTGAATATGATTTTATAATTAAAAATGTCTTACTTGTTGAGAACTTCTATTTTAATTTACTAAGTATTAGTCAATTATGTGACACTGGATATAAGGTTAAGTTCTTATCTAATGAATGTCTGATCAAACACACTGACAACCCCGACATCACACTTAAAGGACATAGGCACAACAACATTTATGAAATTAGATTAACCCGACCCTTAGCAAACTGCCTTTTAACCCATAAGGATGAGAGTTGGCTTTGGCATAGAAGACTTGCACACATTCACTTTAGAAAACTACCTACACTAAATGGCTTAGTTAGAGGCCTACCAAAATTACCTAACCTTGAGTCAACCATATGTAATGCTTGCCAACAAGGAAAACAAACTAGATCAACTCACAAACCAACTAATCGAACTCAAACTAAATCAATTCTTGAATTAATTCACCTAGACCTGTTTGACTCACATGGGGTAAAATCAATTAGTGGGAACCTATATTGTTTAGTAATCATCGATGACTATTCAAGATTCACTTGAGTCAAATTCTTAAAAAATAAAGATGAAACATTTGAAATATTTACTCAATTTTGTAAACTAACAGAAAATGAAAAAGGGGTGAAAATTAAAAGACTTAGGAGTGATAATGGCGGAGAATTCAAAAACCAAAAATTTAACCAATTCTGTTTAGAAAATGGCTACCACCACGAATTCTCCTGCCCTAAAACACCTCAACAAAATGGAATTGTAGAAAGGAAAAATAGAACACTACAAGAAGCAACCAGAACAATGCTCAATGAATTCAACCTACCTAAATACCTTTGGGCTGAGGCTGTCAGTACAGCCTGTTATGTACAAAATAGAATAACTATAAATAAAAATTTAGGAAAAACCTCATTTGAAATTTACTATAACAAACAACCTAATGTTAAATATTTTAAAGTATTTGGATGTAAAGTGTATATACTAAATACGAGAGAACACTTAGGAAAATTCACATCTAAGGTTGAAGAAGGTATCTTTTTAGGTTATTCTCTTACCAGTAGAGCCTATAGAGTTTATAACAAAACAACTCTAAGGATTAAAGAAACTACAAATGTAAAATTTGATGAAAAATCTAGTCCAAACAAATCTGATCAAACCATCTATCAACCCATTGATTTTATCAGGTCCAGCACCAACCCAGATGAAAACCCAACTGAGGACCAAGACCATGATCTAATTGAACCTGAACCTGAACCCAACCAAACTAGAACTGTTCGAGTTAGCTCAGCCCACCCAACTGATCAAATCATAGGTGATCCAGAATTAAGGGTTCAGACTAGGTCAGCTTTTAGAAACCTTAGCGAGATTGCCTTAATTTCCAAAATTGAACCCAAATCTGTAGAAGAGTCCTTACTTGACCCTGATTGGATCATAGCTATGCAGGAAGAGTTAGCCCAATTTGAACGTAATCAAGTCTGGGATTTAGTACCCTTACCTAAAGGTAAAAAGTTTATTGAAACTAAATGGGTCTTTAGGAACAAGCTTAATGAACAAGGTGAAATAGTTAGAAACAAGGCCAGGTTAGTAGCTAAGGGGTTTAGCCAGGTAGAGGGACTTGATTATGATGAAACCCTGTAGCTAGACTTGAGTCCATTAGGATGATTTTAGGTTATGCAGCCCATAAGGGATTCAAGTTGTATCAAATGGATGTTAAGTCAGCCTTCTTAAATGGTCTAATTAAGGAAGAGATTTATGTAGGTCAACCCCCAGGTTTTGAAAGCTTAGAATATCTTGACTATGTTTTTAAACTTAAGAAAGCTCTGTATGGACTTAAGCAAGCCCCTAGAGCTTGGTATGAAAGACTGTCTAACTACCTAGTATCTAAAGGCTTTAACCAAGGTAAAATTGATCCAACTCTATTTGTTAAGACCTTAAAATCTGATATTTTTATAGCCCAAGTATATGTAGATGATATAGTATTTGGCTCAACTAACTCAAATTTTTTGCAAGAATTTATAACTTTAATGGAAAATGAATTTGAAATGAGTTTAGTAGGTCAATTAACCTTTTTTTAGGGCTACAAATAAAATAAACTAGTGAGGGTACTTTTGTCTATCAACAAAAATACACTAGAGAACTACTTAGAAAATTTGGAATGGATAATGCAAAAGAAATCAAAACACCTATGTCTACCAATCAGACCATAGACAGTGACCCAAATGGCAAACCTGTTGATCTTAAGTATTATAGAAGTGTCATAGGCAGCCTCCTTTACCTAACTGCAAGTCGACCTGATATTCTCTTTGCAGTTAGTATGTGTGCTAGGTATCAAACCTGTGCTAAAGAATCACATCTAACCCTAGTTAAAAGAATATTTAGGTATCTTAAAGGGACAGAAAATTTAGGAATTTGGTACCCTAGAACAGCCCAATTTGAACTTATTGGATTCTCTGACTCAGACTATGCTGGCTGTAAGTTAGATAGAAAAAGTACTAGTGGTGGGTGTCAACTACTAGGACCCTCACTAGTGAGTTGGTTCAGTAGAAAGCAACATTGTGTTGCCCTATCTACCACTGAAGCTGAATATATAGCTATGGGAGAATGTGTAGCCCAGTTACTTTGGATGATGCATACCTTAAAAGACTTTAACTTAGAGTTTAAGAAAGTTAAAATCTTTATAGATAATCTAAGTTCAATTAACCTAACCAAAAACTCAGTCCACCACTCTAGGACCAAACATATAGAATTTAAGCACCATTTTGTTAGAGATCATGTAAATAAAGGGGAAATTGAACTTAATCATGTTGAATCTAAGGCTAACTTAGCAGATATATTTACTAAACCGCTACCTGAATCTGAATTTAGCAATTTAAGGAGGTTAATAGGAATGTGTGTTGTAGACTAGGACTAACCTGATCATTTTTACCTTTTTGATAAATCAACTCACATATTCTGCTTGACACTTAATTAACTTAATTTTAGTATTCAAACTTCAGTTTTCAATACTAACCTGATCATGTATTTCCAAAATTGAGTTGAATGTTTAAAACTTGACTTCGAAGTTGGAGGACTTAGCCTAAGTTTGACCCCTAGAACTGCATGAACCTGTAGATCTAGGTAGCCGCATCTCACAAAACACATTAAGGTTAATTTGCTTGTGCCTGCAAAACATAGAACGGTTGTGAGATGCATAGGACTTTGCCTGGACTTCAGAATGCTTAAGTCTGTGCATCGTAGCAAGTTTGGGCATTAAATACCAACTTCATATTGATCAAGTCAAGTAGTTTTTCTTAGCTAGACACTAAAACTTGACTTGACTAATCTGGTGAACACTACTATTCTTTAGATAGTTAGCTAGTAACTAAAATTAGACATCTAGAATGGACTAAGATTCTTACATAGTTTAGGAGGAGCTTAAGTCAAAATCTTTCTTATTTTGTGTGTCTTTCAAATATGTTGGCTATTTTTGAGAATTTTACTTAACCTTGAAATTAGTTTTCAAACTATTCCTAAATTTTTTTAAGCCTTTTTCTCTCTTTTGAAAACAGTGTTGAAAGAATTTTTTTTGGAAAATTATCCTTAGCTTTCACTTATTTTGTTTAAACTAGCTTTATGAAAATCGTTTGAAAATATACTTTGAATCTAGCTTGTTAAAATCATGCTTGAAATTTGGTCTTACAATCTTATCCTTAAACACTATCTTCAAGAAAGAAATAAAAACACTATCTTCAAGAAAGAAATATACATGGGGCGAATTTTCTTTACAAAATACTTATTACCCCTATCTTCTACAAATGCCTTAACCCTTGAAATATTTTTTTTTATTTTTTCACCTATTTTGAAAAACTCTTGTAAACATGTTTGACTATTTTGTTACTCCTTGAAAATATTTTGGAAAATCCTTTTTGCTAAATAATCATTTTCTGTGGTTTCAAATACTTAGATTTTTGTCTCTAAGCATTACATCTATATCTTTTAAAAAAAACATGATTTATTGAAGTCAAATTTAGACACTTATGTTTTTAACCTAGTCCATTTTATGTTAAATTGAGAATTTGACTTCCCCCTTCTGGATTAGTTCAGAACCTTGGTCTGTTGTTTAAGCACCATTTTTATTTTCTTAATCCTTGAGTGCTTATTATTTGTTTAAGACTTGGTTGCCTAATATCTCTTTATGTTGATGAATGCCAAAGGGGGAGGGTTATACGGTTAAGAGTTATAAATTAAAACAACCTTGATTTTAGAGCATGTCATTTACATATTATGGGTGTACTTATTGCTGTTACATGTTATTTACATATTATGGCTCCTCTAGCACCATCATGCATTCCCACTCCATTCCAAGCCAAGTCTTCATTCACATCCTCCAATAGTTGAAATCTTCATGATCGTAGGAAGGTGGAGTGTAAATATCATCCCCCAACTTGTCTTCCATCATTGTTCTCCTCTAGCTTGTGCTCCTTTGGCGGTTAGTCCAATAAGAGCGGTCCTTCACTCTGACACCACTTGTTAGATCGATGTAGCTTGCTAGAGGGGGGGTGAATAGCTCTTTCTTGGTTCGTTCTTCCTACAAGGTTAGTTGCGCAAGCGGAATATATTAAAATTAAACTAAACAATGCTAACAAGCCTATTTACGTGGTTCAGAGATGAAGACTCCTACTCCACGATAGTCCGTGAGGTGGACGATCCCTTGATCCTTCGACGGATCACTCCTCGGATGCCCTCCGGCTAACTCGTGTTGCTCCTTGTGGGTGGACAAACCTCACCACAATCACAAGCGCGCCTCTGAGTACAAAGACTACTATTTGGCTCTCACCCAAAGCCAAATTAGTCAGAGGTTCTAGCTAAAACGAAGCCTTTTAAATAAGGCTTAAAGCTGAACCCAGCCGCTACCAATCGACTTCTCCCAGGGCAGTCAACTGGTCCTAGCCAAACAGCAAACCAATTGCTAGCTGTAATGGGTAATTTTCGACTTTACCAGTCGACTGCTCCCAGGGCAGTTGACTGGTCTAGGGTCAAAAATATTTTGTGAGTTTCGAGTCTTGCTGGCAGCGACTGCCTTTTTTCCAGTCAACTGCCCAGCTTATACAATCACTCTTCCTCACTCCAATGACCCTCCTCTACGCGTGACTTCAGGTACACTCCCTTGGCTTGCCCCTTGAAGACTTCTTCCACCGACTATCGTCCCTCGGATGTGCACACAAGCCTTCCCTTGGCTTGCCTCCATGCCACCCTTCACGTGTGCCCTTTGAAGTCCACTTCCCGGCTTGCCCTTGGAGTCCTCCTCCCTCGGCTCTTGTCCCTTCATGACTTTGCTAACTCTTCACCAGCAGCCTTGACTATTGCCTTCGCACCCTCTTCATCTTTGGCTCCCATCCCTCAGATGCACACAAGCCTTCAGCTTGTCTCCATGTCATCCTTCATGCATGCCTCGAAGTCTGCACCCCTCGGCTCATCATCCCTGTTATCCATAGCCCCTCGGGTGCACACAAGCCTCCAACTTGTCTCTATGCCACCCTTCATCGTATCGAAGCCGTCCAGCTAAGTTAATATGTGTAACATGTACACTCACATACACTTATTAGAACACAAGGGTAAGCCTAACTTAAACATTTTGCCCAAACATCAAAATACATGGTCACTCCGGACCATAGATTGACCCAAAAAAAAAAGGTCGTGTGAGAGCTGGCCAAAGAGTGACCAGAAGTCAAACGCAAGCACATAAAGCTTCTACTTCCACCAAATATTAATGTCTAGTATTATATGGAACATAAGGGGGATTGGAAATCCAGCTTTAATCAGAAGACTGCACTTTCTTGAAAAGTATTATCATTTGAATTTTGTGGGGGTTCTTGAGCCTTTTATTACATTGGACGAAGCTGATATCAAAAGGAGGCTTGGATTTGAGGCAACTATCTCAAATTATATTGGAAATATCTGGTTCATGCATGATTCTAATGTTAAATGTATAGTACTACATTATCGGGAGTAATTTCTGCACCTAAAACTGAAGTCACATATGTTCCCTAGTAGAATTATGTTAACAATGGTGTATGCTAAGTGTAGGAGAGTGGAAAGAGCAGGTCTGTGGAAACAAATGTTAGACATTAGGCTTGAAATGGATGGTTGATGGAGATTTCAATATCATTGCTAGCCAAGAGGAACAATCAACATGGAGCAGATCTAGCCTTGGTACGATAAACAAATTTAATGATTTCTCAATGTTGTCGGGTCTCCTGGATGCATATTTTATGGGAGATAGATTCACATGGACCAATGGCAGAATTTGGAAGTGTTTGGATAGAATTTTAATATCGCCATCATGGAACAATCAGGAGTTTACAGTGAGGGTACAACATCTAAATAGAGCGACATCATACCACTGTCCTTTGCTTGTCACCTTTCCTAGCCTTGTCAAGCCAGTGGCTTCCTTTTGATTCCAGAACATATGGATCAAGCACAATGATTTCAAGCACATGGTATAATTAATTTGGGGGTTGCCTTGTGAAGGATTTGGGCTTTAGAAGCTACAATTTAAATTGAAAATGCTCAAAGCACATTTGAAGTGGTGGAACTAGGAGGTTTTTGACAATATTCATGATAGGATGAAGCAGGCAATGGATAGGTTTGCTAAAGCAGGAAAGGAGTTTGACTTGGATCCAACTAACCAAAAAAGAATTGAGCGAGAGAGATCTCAGGCGGTGCTATTTCATACGCTAAATATGGTGGAAGCATTTTGGAAGCAAAAGGCGGTTGTGAAGTGAATGGGGGAAGGAGACCAGAACATAGTTTTTTCATAATATGGTACACAAAAGATGACTATCCAATAGAATTTTTAGAATTTAGGATGAGGAGGTCGGGCTGGAGAAAATCAAGCTAATCCAGAGTTCAGGAGTTCAGTACTATGAAAGGATATTGACAGGGGACGACTATGTTTGTGATGGAACAATGTTAGATGTCATACCTCAGTTGATAAACCCGTGGGATAATGAAGATTTGGTAAGCATGCCATCTGCAAAGGAAGTTCGACAGGTTATTGGAGAAATGTGTCAGGATAGTGCGGCCAGTCTAGATGGGTACTCGATAGCTTTTTAGTGGCCTATTGGGACATAATCAAAGAAGATATATACTAGGTGATAGTGGAGGATTTTCAGGGAAAGACAATGTCGAGAGCAATGTTAGCTACTACTATAGTGATTATCCCAAAGAAAGAGAATGCACAACAATGGCAGGAGTTTAGGCTGATTAGTTTATGTAATGTCTCGAATAAGATTATCACTAAGCTAACTGCAAGGAGGCTAGGAAAACTTTTGCCCAGAATAATCTCCCCAGCGCAGAGTGATTTTATATAGGAAAGAATGATTTCGGACAATATCCTTATGGCCTAAGAATTGTATCACAAGATGAATTATCATTTACGAGGGGGTAACCTGATTTTGAAACTAGACATGGCAAAGGCTTATGATAGGGTGCAATAGGGCTTTTTGTTTAGAGTAATGAAGTCTTGGATTCTCGGAGGAGGTGATTGGCATGGTCAGGCATTATGTAATGGGATGTTGGTTTTCTATATGCATCAATGGGCAGCTTGATGGATTCTTTCATTCGAAACATGATCTTAGACAGGGAGACCCAATATCACAGTTACTCTTTGTTATTGTGGCAGAGGTGTTGTCAAGGGGCTTGGATGACTTGTTCAGTAAGTATCCTAGATGTTATTTTAAGTCAGGGTGTGAATTACAAATGTCACATTTAGCGTATACGGATAATGTGATGATTTTCATGAATGGATCTCTAGATTGTGTGAAAAGAGTGAAGGCCTTTATGGAGGAGTAGTCAGCATGCTCAGGGCAGTTGGTAAACACTAATAAGAGTGTTTTTTCCTAGCAAAAGGTATATCCAAGAGGCAAAGATAGTCTATAGCGATGGCCACAAGATTTATAGAAGGTTCTTTCCCTATTATTTATCTAGGCACCCCGATTCTAAGGGGGAATAGAAAGTTGGTTCATTTCCAGCCATTGATTGAAAAGGCTCGGAGTTAACTCTTGGGGTGGAATATATCGCGGTTCTCTTATGGTGGAAGGCTACTCCTGAGGCAAAGTGTGCTGAGCTCTGCCTATGTACTTAATGCAGCTGGTTTTTCCACCAACATCGGTTCTACACCACCTGGAAATGATTTTTGCAAGATTCCTGTGGGGATATAGTAATTCAAAGAGGAAGACTCATTGGGTGGCTTGGGCCACAATTTGTCGGTCAAAACTGGAGGGGGGCTTAGGTTTAAGGCAATTATCAGAGGTGACTACAGTTTTTTATATGAATTTGTGGTTCAGATTCAGAGAACAAAAAACTACTTGGGTGTGTTATATGTTAAGGTTGTATTTTGGAGTGACATCATCGAGGTGTGTTCTGATTAAAGGATATGCATCCCCTTATTGGCAAAAAATGTGCAAAGTTTGGGAGATAGAAGAACAACAAATTGGATGGATATTAGGAGAAGGTATAATTAACTTTTGGTTGGACACTTGGCTTAACAAGGGAGCTTTGGCAAATTATCATGTAGTAGTAGTGAATCCAGAGGCAAGAGTGGGAGATTTCATACTTGGGTCGGATTGGAATGGAAATAAATTAGAGGGGGTGTTGCCTCGTGACACTGTGAAGGAGATTACTATTGAAGCATTGATACAACCTAATGCTTAGGACAACCCATAGTGGAAGCTCATATCAGATGGCAGATTTTCCATGAAGATGGCTTGGGAGATCATTAGACAAAGGAAGCAACCAAAGGGGATTTGAAGAGCTATGCGGAGCAGATTGCTGACCCCAAGAATATCTTTATTTGTGTGGAGATTTATACAGCGAAGGCTACCGATTGAGGAAGTTCTGTAGGAAAGGGGAGTGGCAATGGCATCAATTTGTCAATGTTGCAAAGCAGAAGAAAATTGGGAGCATGTTTCTTTAAAGGGCCATTGACCAAAGAGGTGTGGGGGTTTTTTGCTAAGCTGTTTGGAGTGGATGGATTCCTTATTTTTGAGAAATAGAATATAGGCTTGGATTGGTCAAGGCGTGGACACATTAGGGAAACAGTGCCTTAGTTGATAATCTGATTTTTATGGGTGGCAAGGAACGATGCTAAACATAGAGGAATGTGGCCACAAGTGTTGAGCATTATCAAAAATATCACCCAATATATTGGTTGTGGAATGGTTGCTAGACTCATCAAGGTTGTTCATTGGAAAAATGCTTAATAGGGGTGAAGGCCTTGGGGTGGCAAATTCAGATGGGAAGCATTATTGTGATATCCTTGGTGAGATGGAAAAGGCTTGCTTGTGGCACTTTTAATCTCAATACGGATGAGTGTTCGAAAGGTAATCCAAGGATAGCATCTTTTGGGGTGATAATTAGATATATTGAGGGTCAAGTAGTCATGGCTAAGTACGGTCTCATTGGAGTGGGAACTAATGTAAGAGCGGAGTTGGTCGCGATATTGGAAGGGTTGGAGCTATGTGTTTCTCACAAGCTTTCCCCTATTTGGGTGGAATCTGATTCTTCGGTGGCATTAAAATTGTTACAGACACAATGTATTGGTTGGAAATTTCAGAGAGTCGTCATGCAAATCAAAGAAATCATCATGAAATATAGAGTTTACTGCACGCACACATACAGGGAGGCAAATGGGGCTACAGATTACCTTGCTAACCCAACTTACAAGTGCCTAGTGGGGAGAGTAATTTTCAAACAAGAGGTGGATAGGTTCCTCATTCGAATTTGTAAATGGAAAAAAGATTAGGCTTACCGTATATACACGTAGCTAACAAATTTGAGAAGTAGCTTGCAACAGTTTTGGGGAGGGATAAGCGAAGGTGTGATGGAAGTTGTGATGTTGCATGTGCCAATTGAGATTCAAGAAAGAGTGATGGAAAGTGAAGTGAAGTGTTGTAAACAATCTCTATCTTAGATAGAGTCACCACACAACGATAGTTTTGAATGTGGCATGCTAAGCATACTGTTGGGTATCAGTTTAATACAGGTTTTTGAATTCAAGTCTCCCCCTCGGAAAGCACATTGTCTTGTGCTATTTTGGTTTTCTATTGGATTTGAAAGGAATGCTTTGTTTTTGGAAAATTTCAGCCACTTCCTGTTGGTCTACCTTTTCCTGGTTTGCTCATATTTTCACCTAGCTTATGGAAATAGGGATTTGTCACAGGGAGACCTTTATTATAATGGAGGGAGGATCAGTATGGAGGTTGAAGGAGATTGATGGTCAGATCGTGGCTTATTCAGGGCTCCCACAATTGCTTACCTGGAAGTGTGCATGGCAGAAAGCAAGGAAGAGAAATGCAGTTTCCTTTACGCAAGCTTTTGGTGATGTTGATGGTGTTCCTTATGGCTATAGGTGGAAAGGTCACCTTTTGTTTGGGTTTCAATTGTTGGTAAGAAGTAGTTAGGGATGGTGAATAGTCCACCGTATGAGATCTATCTAATCCATAGTAAATGACTACAGTAAAGACACATCGTGGCTTATTATAATGGAGGGAGGATCGATATGGAGGTTGAAGGAAATTGATGGTCAGATTGTGGCATATTCGGGGCTCCCAAAATTGCTTACCTGGAAGTGTGCTTGGCAGAAAGCAAGGAAGAGAAATGCAGTTTCCTTTACGCAAGCTTTTAGTGATGTTGATGGTGTTCCTCATGGTTGTAGGTGGAAAGGTCACCTTTTGTTTGGGTTTCAATTGTTGGTAAGAAGTAGTTAGGGATGGTGAATCGTCCACCATATGAGATCTATCTAATCCATAGTAAACGTCTAAAGTAAAAACACATCAAATCCGTTGATGGCTGAGATTTTGTCCGTTGATGGCTGAGATTTTGCCCAAAAGCCTGTTAGGGTGCATAGATACACCGTAGATCTATCTAGTCCGTAGAAACGACTACGGTAAAAATGCATCAATTCCATTTATGGTTGATCACTTGCCCAAAGTGAACATCAAGTTTTACAAATTCTTTGTCTCTATCTGGATACCGGGTGAAGGTTTCAAGTGTATGTGTTTAACAATGACGAAGGATCATTCACTAGACTGAGCGAGATAGGGTCTCCATGCGGCACCTTCAAATTTCAAAGTTTGAAGTCGTTCCACAACTTTTGCTTTTCAAATACTTGTTTGGACGATTTGTGCCTCAAGTACTAAGCCAACTTAATGCCTTGGCGAGGAAGGGGGCAGCTCGATGATGCCTTCGGCTAAAAATAAAAGTTTTTGTGCATAGTTTATTCATCTTAGTTGATTTTGAGGTTTTTTATTGCTTGATCATTGATAAATGGGTTATAGATGATAGTTACACATTGGAGATAAGGTTAGTCACTCAAAGTCATGTAATCCCTCATGCTAGGAGGTAAGGTCTAGTCTCCCTTCTAGTATGAGTTTTTCCTTTTCTACAAAGGAAATAAAATGTCCGTTCAAATAAAAACAAAAAGTATGGTTTAAGCAATTCATCTTAATAGTATTAATAAAGCTAAATATAAACCATATATGAAAACTGAATATGCATAAACATGGTAGCAAAAGATGATGTCTGATGGGGTTGAATAGCCTGTGGCGGGCACGTGGGATGAAGAAGCTACATGGCAAAACGAGACGAGTCTATGCGACTCCTCATTCAAAACTCTCGGGACACCCTCGCGAATAAGAGCCTCTAGAGCCCCCCTCGGGTGGCACGCCCTGGAAGGTCAGACGAGAAACCCCTCCCGAGATCACCCTGGGAAGTCGGGTCCCGAGACCACCTCGGGGAATTATAGCGCCCGTGATCGCCTGGGCCAGAAGACATCGAGATCACCTCGGGGAAGCGAAGCCCAAGTAATATTTGACCTTAAGTAACGATCCCTCCCTCTCTTTTCTCGGATCTATGGATAAGCATCCCCGCTGACGCGGAGTCATCATGACCCTTAAATGTCGCAACGAGTCGAAGCACGTAATGACAGCGCGGACCATTTCAAAAGCTATCCAGTAACCGCCGAAGGGGGGACGTGACATAGATCGTGGGAACGCGCCAAGACAGCCACGGCAGGTATAAAAGGTAGTCCAACCCCTCTGGTACAGGGGTTACGCACTCTTTACAACTCATACACATTTTCCCTGCCTTCTATTCTTCTCCATCAAGACACTGACTTGAGCGTCGGAGTGGGCTCCGCCGGACAACCTCCGGCATGTTCTCCTAACGCTCGTGTTGATCTCGCAGGGCGCAGAGTTCTTCCCTTTCCGTTAGCATCCACGTAGGCGGAACCTCGGTGACTGGTCATCGACGTCGACTCTTTCCGGAACAATGTCGTTAAACAATAGTCCTAGTAAATGATTGGACAAATCCAACTAATGATCAACAATAATCCTAGTTCATTATTGCATTGAAATAATGTGTTTCCATAAATGAAATTGGATGAAGCAGTTAAATGATAATGCTTAAGATAATTCAATCACATAACTTTTGTAATCTAAGTTGGTGAACTAAATAAAACTAAGTTAAATTTAATTATAATAAGGGTATTATGATAAATAAAAATTCAAAAACACAAATTGCTGAAAAAATTTTTAAAAAAACTTACAATCTAAATATTACTACCTTAGGAGATGACGATGGATGTTTTGACAGTATTCTACAGGAGTGATTTTATATTTCTCATGTATTGTGCTAGGATAAAATATTTTCATAATTTATCTATCTATATTTTGGTGTGGAATTGATGATATTAAGTCATTTGGAGTGAACGATATCACCTTTTGCTCCAATAGATGAGTGATTTTATAGCTGGATTACGAATCAAAAAACATATTTTATAGCAAAATAGAAGCTTTTTTAGCAAAATAGAAGCTTTGTACCAAAGAGATATCATGTGACGAGACGAGCAAATGTGGTAAGAAAAGAATGAGCTAATGTGCGGTGAAGGTGGTGAAGCCGAAATCAAATCTCGAAGCTTTCGGAAATAGAGAAGTTGGGGAAGGATACGAATTGGACTTTGAAACTATCGAAGAGCAACAACATCGATGAAGATGTCGGTGGAGATGAAGTCAAATTGTAAGAGGGTTGAGGAAGTGCTGAAGAGGACGTGTGAAAAATGTCAAGATCGAAGAGAGAGTTAGATTGCGTTTGGTAGACTTGTTTTTCATTTTTTATAGAAAATATGTGTCACGATCCCAAAGGCTCATGCTTCCTCGAAATCGGGCAGCATCTCTCCTGTACGACGGGCAATATGGGGCAAATGTACATACACTCTTATCACAAAAGCTTAGCCACAAGTGGCTAGCATCATAATATATAGATGTAAACACAACCACGCAGATATTAAATATCAACATAAGAAAACGAGTGGCTCAACCACCTTAAACATGAAGAAAAACCACAACTCAAAAAGAGAACTCAAATGTCTTTGTAATAATTACAAAATCAGTCCGAATACCTGATAAACAAATGCAATGCGAAAACTCACCAAGTACCGAAATAAAAGCAACTAAATCAAATGCGGAAACAACTCAACTATGGGGACTGGCAACTGGATCCTCTCCTGGCTCCAAGAAACGTAACTACCTGCTACCTGAAACAAAAATAGGTGGTAGCGGTGGTGAGTCCGGGCGGACTCTGCGGGTATATGAGTAGACAATAAGCATGGCATAATAAAAAGGTATAATATGTAGAGAATCCAACCGGGTACAGTCCATAAGGAATATAGGAACCTAATCATGCATAACATATGTAAAACGACATGGTATAAAGTCCGAATAACGACTAAGCAGGTATAGAACAACGCAACAACAATAATATCAAGATATACATGCATGTCAATCATGTGCAACAACCATATCTCATATAAGTGCATCAAACACAAGCAAATGCATAAAAGAAATACGTATGCACATGATGCAATGACATGTGTCACCCCTGACGCCAGTCAAGCCGCCAACACATCCCATCTGTATGACCGAGTGGGTAGGGCTGTGACAACTGTACGCACTCCAACAACCAATACCACAGAAGGTGTGGTTGAGTGGACAGGATGCTGGGGAGCCTACACTCCAGACCCCTGATACATAGGGGGAGGTATCAACAGCTACAATATCCCTCGAAAACAACGGTGAGGGTGAGCCACCAACGACTCTAATATCCCTTGAAAACAACGGTGAGGGTGTCACTGTTTGGCATAACAGGACAGATGCTCGCACTCTAACAACTACCACGACAACAAGTGGTTGAGTGAATCGAGCAATAATATGGCTAATGACGGCTTAACCAAATGTAAGCCCAACAGTGGTTAGTATGCAACATGCAAGTATGGTGCATGCTATACGATGCACGAACAACCGGAGAAACAACGATGCAATAAAGTCCAACGAGTATACGATGCATCAATACAACCAACCGGAAATCGAAAACCAACGATTATGCACCTACACTACTAGGTAGGGTATTTCTAATGTCAAATAAACCTATCTGTGTTTAATGGACTTCTAGGTACTCGCGTACAAGCGGTACTTTATAGAACAGAAAACCAACCGAGGACTGTACAGATACGAATTTGGAATACTCGAAGATCAACGAAGAATAAGTACCAACGGTGATGTTAAAATATCAAAGAACAAGGTTAAGCAACCTATAAGACATAAAATAGTCATGCTTTAAGGTAAAAAAAACTACTCGAGCATAAAGAAGAAGTACCCGCCTTTTATTGAAAAATTTCGTAAACGAGGATCTTCCACGATCAACCGAATAAGTCCAAATCAAGGTCCTGTATCAATGACACAAATTTGGCTAATTATAAAATAAATAAATTAGCTAAAGTAAAATACTAACATTATTAAGATAGATCCTACTTAGAACATCTATTGAAATAAATCCAAACAACTATAGGTTCTTTCTTAATCTAAAGAAAAGAGTAAATATCCAACTCTTAGCAAATTAGAAAACTCAAATGAAACATTAACCCAAGCTACTCTTCCCACACATGGAATTCACGACAACTCACTTAAGCGCATCCACCAAAGAACCAATTTCCAACACCACAAGGAATACCTGGCAGTAAGAACCATAATGTTATACATTAATTATCTTCACCTATCAGTTTAGCACCTAATCAAGCTCTAAACAATCCTCGGCAGAACACTACAAATTCAAATAACTAACCCAAGACTTCATCCCAACAACTCATAGCAACAAGGAAAACAAAACATCAAGAGTAGAAATATTCTACAAATTTCAATTCCTATCAAGGAGTAACACCAATAGACGCCCAATCAAGATCTAATCAACCAACAAATCCTTACCTGAATTACCACCACCGTAACCCTCCTTTGCTCCTATCGTCGGCAGTTGTTGTGCACGAGGAAGTAGAGGGAGACGGCTAGGGCTCGCTCAAGCTAGGGCGGTGCAATCCAGTTGACGCCTGGCTTCTTCTTCTCGTGCCAGAGGGGAAGACAAGAGGGAAAGAAGAAGATGAAGGAAGACGAAGAGGAGGTTGGATGCGGCGGCGTTCGGCAGGTTGCAGCGTCGGCATCGGGCAGAGGGGAAGAAACGGCACACAAGAGAGGGGGTTTGGGAGGAGTTAGGGCACGGGCTGAGATTTAAATAGTTTTTTTAGCAGTTTTACAAATAAGCCCTCTAAGTCTAAAAATTTCAACTAAGCCCTTAGATTTTGAATTTCTCCCATTTAGCCCCCTAAAAACTCGGTATTTAACATTCTCCTCCACTAATAAAAATTTGGTCCCCAAATTTAGCCAGTGAACCACAACAAATACTAGTCAACCATAACAGGTCCTAGTCAACGACAACAGGTATTAACACCCAATATTAATAACGTAGATATAAGATAAATACGAAATAAAAACCAACCATATGTACCTCAAGTAAATAGATGAGGGTAGCGAACTCTGATCGTATCCTCGAGCTCCCAAGTAGCTTCCTCATCGGAGTGGTGCTACCAACCAACTTTGACCAACCAAACTGTCTTGTTCCTCAACCGATGCTCTTTGCGGTCCAAAATCTGCATAGGCACCTCCTCGTAAGTCGCGTCTGGCTGTAGTGTGACCGGAACCTCTAATAACATATGTGTAGGATCTGGTACATATTTCCTCATCATGGAAACATGAAACACATTGTGAACACCAGCCAAAGACGGAGGTAACGCCAGACGATAAGCGACTGCTCCAATCCGCTCCAAAATCTGGAAAGGTCTAATATAGCGGGGAGCTAGCTTACCTCGCAACCCAAACCTCTTCACCCCTTTCGTGGGTGACACTCGCAAGAACACGTGATCGCTCACGGAGAACTCCAAGGGTCTGCGTCTCCGATCTACATAACTCTTCTGACGATCCTGAGCCTCTGACATCCTGCGTCTAATAATACAGACTAGCTCTGCGTCATGCTGAATACTCTGAGGACCTAGCAACTGAAATTCCCCAACCTCCTCCTAGAGGGTGGGTGTCCTGCAAGCTCTACCATACAACGCCTTGAAAGGTGTCATCTGAATAGTCGAATGATAGCTATTATTATAGGCAAACTCAACCAAATGCAGGTGATCCTCCCAGTTGCCTCCAAAGTCCATAACGCAAGATCTCAACAAATCCTCCAATGTCTGAATGGTACGCTCAGACTGTCCATCCGTCTGCGGATGAAAGGCTGTATTGAATCGAAGCTCGGTACCCATAGCTTGCTGCAAACTCTGCCAAAACCGTAAAGTGAAACATGGGTCACTATCTGATATGATGCTCAGAGGAACACCATGTAATCTGATAATCTCACGGCAGTACAACTCTGCCAGCTTGTCCAGTGAATCTTTCCTCTGAATCCCCAAGAAATGAGCGGATTTGGTTAATCGATCAACGATCACCCAAATCGCATCGTGTCTTCTACGAGACCTCGGTAATCCAACAACGAAATCCATCGTGATGTGTTCCCACATCCACTCAGGAATAGGGATCTTCTGTAGTAATCCAGCAGGTCTCTGATGTTCGGCCTTCACCTACTAGCACACTAGACATCTAGCAATAAAATCCGCGATATCTTTCTTCATACCGTTCCACCAGTAGGAACGTCTCAAATCTTGGTACATACGGGTTCCACCTGGATGTATAGCAAACCGAGATCGATAAGCCTCCTGAAGCAACTCATCCATGACCGGATGTGACTTAGGTACACATAATCTCCCTCGAAAATATAAAATACCCTCGTCATCTCGTGTAAAGTCAGTCTGTTGCTCTGAGGCTATCCGGCTGACTAGGAACTGCAGATGCTGATCACTACCCTGAGCCTCTCTGATCCTCGTCCTAATCGAGGACTGAGCAACCATAGTCACCAACAACCCTTTCTCTGTCTGACCCTGCTCCTCCAATCCCAACTCTGAGAAGCTCTGAACTAAATCAGTGATCATAACCCGGTGACAAGCCAGAACACTCCGGGATTTTCTACTGAGTGCATCCGCAACTACATTAGCTTTCCCTGGATGGTAGCTAATAGTACAGTCATAATCTTTCAAGAATTCCATCCATCTTCTCTGACGAAGATTTAGCTCCTTATGAGTGAATAAATACTTGAGGCTCTTGTGATCCGTGAAAATCTCAAATGTGACACCGTAGAGATGATGTCTCCATATCTTCAGGGAAAAAATAATAGCTGCAAGCTCTAACTCATGAACTGGATAATTCTTTTCATGCTCCTTCAGCTGACGAGAAGCATAAGAGACTACTCATCCATGCTGCATCAAAAGTGCACCCAAACCCTGATGTGATGCATCAGTGTAGAGTACAAATCCGTCCTCGCCTGAAGGTAACACTAATACAGGCGCAGACACCAATCGCCGCTTGAGCTCCTGAAAACTAGTCTCGCAAGGCTCTGTCCAAACAAATTTTACGCCTTCTCTGGTCAGACGTGTCAACGTTGAAGCGATGCTGGAAAATCCTGTTGGACCTTGGATGGCTAGAGAGGGGGGGTCAATGTAGCTAGACACTTGAAGTTTTAGCGCTTTTGAAATTTCTGCGACTCAAAGGTTTAGTAGCACAGCGGAAGCAATAAAACAGAGTATGCAATAAACTAAACCCTAAGTTAATCACAAGAACAAGAACGCTAACAAGAGGATTTACAAGGTTCGGGGATAACTTGCCCCTACTTCTTGGCGTGCCCATAAGGTGGGCGATCCCTTGATCGTCGGCAGATCAAGCCCCGGAAAAATCCAGATAGTAAGCAACCTCCTTCTCGGTGGAGTAACCTCTCCACAGCGTTTCAACAAAGATAGAGTTTTAAGCACAATGAAACACAAGAAAGATCTTACTTAGCACTTAGAACAGGCAAAAACACAAGTAGAACTTCTCCCGAGCTCCACCCAGCGACGATCTCACGCAAGAACTCCCTTCTTCGTGTCTTCTCGCTGATGGACTCACCAAGCCTCTTGTTTCTTCCTCCAAGTGCTCAAGTAAAAGATGGTTGCTTCAAAGATTGCAGTTGCTTGCTCAAGAACGATGGAACAGCAGAGAACACAAGCACGCAGCAAGAAGTCACAGCAAGCTCAACCAGCCAAAGTCTCTCTTGCACACTCCACCACGCTGCTTATGTCTTCTCCACAAGCGTCAGGTCACCACCTCACTGCAGCTTCTAGCTGCTCTCCTGCAACAACCAGCCACCACTGAGCTCTTCTGGACTCCCTGAGCTTCCCTCAGACCAGCCCCAGTCAGCAGCTCCAGCCAGCGCCAGCGTCCGTTGCAACCTGAGATGGAAAACGGACAAACCTGCTCCAAGGAAAGGCCTCCATTGACTCTCCTTGAGTGTTTGAATTCATCCCTATCACCTGCAGCATAATCAGACCATTAGCACAATATATCACACAGAGAATCAAAGATCAGATAATAAGCGCAGAGAAATCAGACCTGTTCAGACGTGATCAGAGCGTCTGACAGTGCAATTTGAATTAAAGTGATCGGTCACCGGACCGATCCAGGGCTTGTGGATTGGTCACCAGACCGATCCATCGCTTTGCTGGGATTCCTAGCTTTTGCGGCGACACAGGCCTGATCTGTCACCAGACCAATAAGGTAGCTCCCTGACCAATCAGGCTCCATCCTAATCGTCACCCCAGTGAGAGAACTTTAATCGTGGACATCATATCCTAGGTCTTGGATCGATCACCGGACCGTTCAGGAGATGATCAGCAGGGGAACTCAACTCACTGTGTGCTCCCTGATCGGTCACCAGACCGATCAGGAGCAAAGCAGTGAGGAAGCTGCCTGCCCCCTGATCGGTCACCGGACCGATCAGGAGCCAAGCAATGAGGCAACTGCCTTCTCCCTGATCGGTCACCGGACCGATCAGGAGCCAAGCAATGAGGCAACTGCCTTCTCCCTGATCGGTCACCGGACCGATCAGGAGCCGGGCAGTAGGTTCCCAACCTCACTGTGTGCTCCCTGATCGGTCACCAGACCGATCAGTCATCGTTGGATCGGTCACCAGACCGATCCACGAAGGAGCAGCGTGTTAACTTCCCTGATCGGTCACCAGACCGATCCAGGGACTTCAACCTAGCCCTCCAAGCTAGGAATTCATACAACCTAGCCCTCCAAGCTAGGACTTTTCCACCTAACCCTCCAAGTTGAGACTTTTCACCTAACCCTCCAAGTTAGGACTTTTCACCTAGCCCTCCAAGCTAGGACTTTTCACCCAACCCTCCAAGTTAGGATTTTTCCAACCTAGCCCTCCAAGCTAGAACTTTTCACCTAACCCTCCAAGTTGGGACTTTTCACCTGACCCTCCAAGTTAGGGCTTTTCACCTAGCCCTCCAAGCAAGGACTTTTCACCTAACCTTCCAAGTTAGGACTTTTCACACACCTAGCACTCCAAGCTAGGATTTTCCACACCTAACCCTCCATGTTAGGATTTTTCAACACCTAGCCCTCCGAGCTAGGATTTTCCATACCATGCCTAATCCCCGATCAGGACTTAATCATAATCATAATCATCAACCTAAACTAAAATCAGTGTCAACATCAAAACATCAATCAGGGTCAGATTACATCAACAATCTCCCCCTTTTTGTTGTTTGACAACCCGATTTTATGTTTAGGGATCAAAATCAATTTTCGCAAATTTCAGAATCATAGGGGAATCAGAATCCTCCCACTACAAACATGATCATCCTAAACTTAATCAACCACACTCTCCCCCTTTTTCGAGCATCAAAAAGGGTCTAGAGGGGCTGTTATGTTTAATCGTACTCCCCCTCAACCCTAGGGGTATCCCAAAACAACAAAAGATGTGATAATTTTGAGGGCATATGAAAGCATATGACAAGGATAAGACATGGCAAAACAAGCATATGTATCATATGAACATGACATCATAAGCATAATTATATAACGAGGCAAACATAAAGATAGCAATTATATAACAATCATATCAACCAACAATAACCATGGCAAAGCATAACCATAGCAATCATGTGAATAAGCAGATAAGTCAACCATCAAAACATGTTAAGACAAATATGAAAGACATGCAAAATATCATATGCATCATACCGCATCAGAGTCAAGGCAAGTGTGGCACAAGGCCATAAAAGTCAAGTCATGAGACATACAGCTCGAAAGTCATACAATCCAACAGGCTCTGGCATGGCCGATCAGGCTCGGTCCACCAATCAAACTTTAATGCGATTGAACGGATCACCGTTCGATCTGATAGCACCCAGACCGATCAGGCTCTGGCCTGATCGGACTGGCCTGGTCCTGATCGGTCGAGTGACCGATCAGGAAGGCTCCTGATCGATCGGCTGATCGATCAGGAAGCAATCAGTAGGTTCGAAGGTTTTTCCATGAGCTCCCTGATCGGTCTGTGGACCGATCACCAGAGGGTGCCAGATCGGTCCGGGGACCGATCCAGACCAACACAGAATGTTTGGACAAAATTTCGCAAAGTCTCTGTAACCCCTCTGATCGGTTTGTGGACCGATCACCACAGGAAGGAGTCAGATCGATCCGGGGACCGATCAGCCCTACTCCTGATCGGTCCAGTGACCGATCAGGGTTCCTGATATTCCCTGATACGATCTGAAACTTTCAGTTTCAGACTTCCCTTCGATTTTTGATAGGATCTGATGAAGAATATCGATCTTGGAAGTGATCCCTTGAATATACTTGATCCCTAAACAAGGATCAAAGGTCCTTATGGTTTTGTCAAATCACTTTGCTCCACCTAAGTGGAGTCAAACTCAATCAACAATCATTCAAACAAGTTTGTACAAAATTCAAGTCTCCAATCAAGTTTCCTTGATTGGAATGTCTAAGTATGATCATGGAGCCAAATACACATGTGTTATGCATTGGTTTTCCCCATACTTGGTCACCGAAGTGATTTTTATCTCGTCAACTTAATTTCTCAAGGGATGCATTGACATTTTGAGAATTTGAGTCGATCCTAACATCTCACCCCATTTCTAGCAAACAAAAATATTTTGTTAAGCCTTATAGTTTGTGTGAGATGTCCCCAAAGTTACCCAACTATTTCCCAACAATTTGAAATGATCATCAAGGGTTTTGAATGCATTTTGATGTCTATGAAGCGCGACACATTCCCAACTCCCTTCTCAAGAAGCTAAACTCATTTTCGGGGAGTGGTTTAGTGAAAATGTCTGCTAAATTTGATTTGGACTCAACATATGAGAGTACAACATCTCCTCTAGCAACATGATCTCTAATGAAGTGGTGACGCACTTCAATATGCTTAGTCCTAGAGTGATGGACTAGATTCTTGGTTAGGTTAATTGTGCTAATGTTGTCACACAACACTTGCAAACCCTTGTAACTTAATCCATAGTCCTCTAGAGTATGAATCATCCACAACAATTGCGATATGCTCTCTCCCATAGCAATATATTCTGCCTCGATCGTGGAAAGAGCAACACAATGTTGCTTCCGACTTGACCAACTAACTAGAGATGATCCTAGGAATTGGCAACCCCCACTCGTGCTTTTTCGATCCAACTTACATCCAGCGTAGTCGGAATCGGTATAACCAATTAGGTCAAATGATTTGGTACGTGGGTACAAAAGACCAACTCTAATTGTGCCTTTAAGGTATCTCAAAATTCGCTTAACAACAATTAAATGAGATTCCTTGGCACATACATGATATCTAGCGCACATACCCACAGCAAAAGGTATATCAACCGGTTTACCACTCTCATCATTGTCTAATCTCGTGTTTGTAGCCATGGGTGTGATTACCTCTTTTGAACCACTCATGTTAAATTTTCGAAGCATCTCTTGAGTATATTTTGATTGGTGCACATTGATCCCATTGCGAGTTTGTTTGATTTCATGTCCAAGGAAGAAAGTCAACTCTCCCACTAGACTCATTTCAAATTCACTCTCCATGTGTCCAATGAACTCATTTAAATAGCCCTTGTTGTTTGAGCCACAAATAATATCATCGACATATACTTGGGCTACAAATATGTTGTCACCATCTCTACGTAGAAATAGTGTAGGGTCTATTTGGCCTCTTACAAAGCCTTTTTCAATTAGGAACGTCGACAACCGCTCATACCAAGCTCGGGGTGCTTGTTTAAGGCCATAAAGTGCCTTCTTGAGCTTGAACACGTGGTTTGGGAATTCGGTACTCTCAAACCCCGGAGGTTGTTCGACATAGACCTCTTCTCTAATTAAACCATTTAGAAAGGTCGATTTGACATCCATTTGATATAGCTTGAAACCCCGATGTGCTGCAAATGCAAGCATCAGTCGGATGGACTCTAATCGCGCCACGGGAGCATAGGTCTCATCATAATCAAGGCCTTCAACTTGACTGTAGCCCTTGGCCACTAAGCGTGCCTTGTTTCTTATGATTTCTCCCTTGTGGTTCAATTTATTTTTGAAGACCCATTTGGTTCCAATAATGGTGGTCTTCTTGGGTCTAGGGACTAAGTCCCAAACTCGACTTCTTTCGAATTGACCTAGTTCGTCTTGCATAGCGATGATCCAATCGGGATCATTTAATGCTTCATCAATTTTTCTAGGTTCAATTTCGGAAATTAAAGCAACTTCATTAGCCTCATTCATAAAGAATGATCTAGTTCTAATCCCATGATGTATGTCTCCAACAATTTGGTCTTGGGGATGACTAGAGGCTAACCTAGTTTGCCTAGGTGTTGGTGGTGCTTCTTGAATGGTTTCACTAGACACAAGCTCAGCCTCAGGATCCGGCTGACCTATGGGTTGTCTAGGCTCACCGTCATCGGATTCATCACCATCAACAACATTTGGACTTTCATTCAAACTTAGTCTCCTAAGTTCGAATTGGACTTCATCTTCTGGTTGTTCATTGACTTTTGGAATTTCTTCAAAGACAACATCAGAAGACTCTTCAACCAATCTAGATTTCTTATTGTAGACTCGATAGGCTTTGCTAACTAGGGAGTACCCGACCAGTATCCCTTCATCAGCCTTTGCCGTGAACTTTCCAAGGTGATCCTTGGTATTTAGGATAAACACCTTACAACCAAACACCCTAAGGTGTTTAACCGTAGGTGGTTTTCCAAACCAAAGTTCATGGGGAGTCTTTCCTAAGAATCTATGTATGAGAACTCGATTCTGCACGTAGCAAGCTGTGTTCACAGCTTCTGCCCATAAGTAACTCGGTAAGGAGTACTCATTAAGCATGCTTCGTGCAGCTTCTTGTAAAACATGGTTCTTCCTCTCTACAACATCATTTTGTTGTGGTGTTCTAGGAGTGGAGAACTCATGTCTATACCCTCTATCTTGACAAAATTCTAAAAACCTTTGATTTTGAAATTCGCCTCCATGATCACTTCTAATTGTCTTAATGGTTGATGATTTTTCATTTTCAACTCTTCTACAAAAAGGAATGAAAGCATCTAAGGTTTGGTCCTTATACTTGAGAAAATAAGTCCATGTATATCTAGTAAAATCATCAATGATAACAAAGCAATATCTACTTCCATTCAATGATATGATAGTGCTACAATCAAACAAGTCCATATGAAGTAAATCCAACGCGGTAGAAGTACTTATAGTGCTTTTACCTTTATGTGCAGATTTTGTTTGCTTACCCATTTGACATGCATCACAAATCTTTTCTTTCTCATACTTGATGCTTGGTAAGCCACGAACTAATCCCTTGTTGGCCAACTTCCGGATATTCTTCATGTTAACATGTGCTAGTCTCCGGTGCCAAAGGGTGGACTCATCTTCTTTTGACATGAGACACTTAGCAAAAGCATTAGTAGCACTTTTAAAAGAAACTTGATAAATATTATCTATTCTTGTTCCTACTAGTACCGTGTCAAAAGTGTCATGTTGTCTAACTAGACATTGACTTGGTTGGAAATCAATTGTGTAACCCGCATCACACAATTGACTGACACTTAGGAGATTAAATATCATCCCCTTGACTAGAAGGACATTTGAAATTCTAAGACATTCAGATATTTGAATGTCCCCTATTCCTATAACCTTAAGACTACCATTGTTACCAAATGAAACATTACCTCTACTTTTTCTTTGAAGGGTAGTAAACAATGATCTATCCCCGGTCATGTGTTTGGAGCACCCACTATCAACGAACCAAGTTGATAGATGCTCCCCCTCAATCATAACCTACACAATTCGAAAAATGGAAGATTTAGGTACCCACACCTTGGGACCTAAAGCATCTACTAAACAAGACTTAGGCACCCATGCCTTGACAACTTTCTTTTGAGCCTTGGGTGTCTTAGGTGGCCTAACACCAGTCCTAGACATTAAGGACCCAAATGAAGGTTCTTTGGGTCGGTAACCAATACCGGCCCTATTGTAGACTATCCTTTGGGCATTCAAAATCATGTCTAGGGTCTTAGAGCTTGTTGAGAACTTCTCAAGAATATTCTTGAGTCTCTCAACTTCACTCTTTAATGATTTATTTTCATCCACTAACAATTCAACATGTAAATCATCTACATCCTCATCCCTAGAGGATTTCAATTGTTTAACCTCAATTTTCAAAGACTTAATCTCATCCTCTAACATTTCAACATGCAAGTCGTCTATGTTCTCATCCCTAGATGACTTCAATTGTTCAATTTCTAATTGTAATGATTTAACCTTATTTTTTGACTTTTTTAACATATTGGTTAAACATGCAATTGCTCTATAACATTTTTCAAGTTCGGGAGAGGTTACCTCTTCATCATCCGAAGATGATGAAGCCGCGATTGAGGAGTCAGAGGATTCATCACTGCTTTCTTCTCCAAGAGCCATAAGTGTCACATTCCGTGTACTCTTCTCCTCCTTCTCTTCATCGGAGGAACTTGAGGAGGATTCATCCCAAGTGGCCTTCAAGGCCTTCTTCTTTTTCTTGGATCTATCCTCCTTCTTCTTGGATTTCTCCTCCTTCTTCTTTAGCTTTGGGCAGTCACTCTTGCAGTGCCCTTTCCTGCCACACTCATAACAAGAAACATTAGACTTATCAACTTTAGCTTCACTAGGGTTACCTTTACCCTTGAAGCGTCGACCCTTCCTCATCATCCTTCGAACAAAATTTGCCATCTCGGAGGAAGAAGACCCGCTGCCATCTTCCTCGGAATCGGACTCGGATTCGGAAGAGGATGAAGATGAAGAAACTTCCTTCTCCTTCTTCTTCTCCTTCTTCTTCTTGTTCTTTTCTCCTGCAACTAAGGCAATCCCCTTCTCCTTGGGGCCTTTGTTAACCATTTCATGAAGTTCCATCTCACAAAATAAATCATCTAGTTTAACAAATGATAAGTCCTTGGAAACTTTGTAGGCATCCACCATGGATGACTACAAAGCATTCCTTGGAAATGCTTTTAACACATACCTTATAAGGTCGCGATTCTCGACCTTTTCATCGATAGAATGAAGACCATTAAGGACTTCCTTGAACCGGCTATGGAGTTCACTTACGGTTTCATTCTCCTTCATAGAGAGATTTTGAAGTTGGATGAGGAACAAGTCCCTCTTGGCGATTCTTGAATCTCGGGTGCTCTCGTGGAGTTCAATGAACGTGTTCCACAAATCTTTTGCACTTGTGAATGGACCAACCTTGATGAGTTGGTCTTTGTTCATGCCGCATTGTAGGGTCACCAACGCCTTCGCGTCGGCTTCACTTTTCCGAGTTTGTTCATCCGTCCAACACCAAGATTCTAGCTCTTTGCCTTCATCATCCTTTGGAGGGGTAAAACCCTCCTTCACCGCGAACCAAGTGTTGATGTCCATCTTTAAGTAATACTCCATCTTCGATCTCCAATATTGAAAATCTGTATCATCGAAGAAGGGTGGACGGGTGGTGCTAAAACCTTCTCTCAAGGCCATTTTTGATAGCTCTCGATTGTTAATCCGCTTGTACAGAGCCTCTTGCTCTGATACCACTTGTTGGACCTTGGATGGCTAGAGAGGGGGGGTGAATGTAGCCAGACACTTGAAGTTTTAGCGCTTTTGAAATTTCTGTGACTCAAAGGTTTAGTAGCACAGCGGAAGCAATAAAACAGAGTATGCAGTAAACTAAACCCTAAGTTAATCATAAGAACAAGAACGCTAACAAGAGTATTTACAAGGTTCGGGGATAACTTGCCCCTACTCCTTGGCGTGCCCGTAAGGTGGGCGATCCCTTGATCGTCGGCAGATCAAGCCCCGGAAAAATCCGGATAGTAAGCAACCTCCTTCTCGGTGGAGTAACCTCTCCACAGCGTTTCAACAAAGATAGAGTTTTAAGCACAATGAAACACAAGAAAGATCTTACTTAGCACTTAGAACAGGCAAGAACACAAGCAGAACTTCTCCCGAGCTCCACCCAGCGACGATCTCACGCAAGAACTCCCTTCTTCGTGTCTTCTCGCTGATGGACTCACCAAGCCTCTTGTTTCTTCCTCCAAGTGCTCAAGTAAAAGATGGTTGCTTCAAAGATTACAGTTGCTTACTCAAGAACGATGGAACAGCAGAGAACACAAGCACGCAGCAAGAAGTCACAGCAAGCTCAACCAGCCAAAGTCTCTCTTGCACTTCTCCACCACGCTGCTTATGTCTTCTCCACAAGCGCCAGGTCACCACCTCACTGCAGCCTCCAGCTACTCTCCTGCAAACACCAGCCACCACTGAGCTCTTTTGGACTCCCTGAGCGTCCCTCATACCAGCCCCAGTCAGCAGCTCTAGCCAGCGCCAGCGTCCATTGCAACCTTAGATGGAAAACGGACAAACCTGCTCCAAGGAAAGGCCTCCATTGACTCTCCTTGAGTGTTTGAATTCATCCCTGTCACCTGCAGCTTAATCAGACCATTAGCACAACATATCACACAGAGAATCAAAGATCAGATATTAAGCGCAGAGAAATCAGACCTATTCAGACATGATCAGAGCGTCTGACAGTGCAATTTGAATTAAAGTGATCGGTCACCGGACCGATCCAGGGCTTGTGG
Organism: Boesenbergia rotunda; assembly: GCA_024364735.1. Taxonomy (NCBI): domain Eukaryota; kingdom Viridiplantae; phylum Streptophyta; class Magnoliopsida; order Zingiberales; family Zingiberaceae; genus Boesenbergia; species Boesenbergia rotunda. Next base: position 70,577 of record JAGFNQ010009576.1, read on the forward strand.
ATCGGTCACCAGACCGATCTACCGCTTTGTTGGGATTCCCAGCTTTTGCGACGACACGGGCCTGATCGGTCACCAGACCGATCAGGTAGCTCCCTGACCGATCAGGCTCCATCCTGATCAGTCACCCTAGTGAGAGAACTTTAATCGTGGACATCAGATCCTAGGTCTTGGATCGGTCACTGGACCGTTCAGGAGCTGATCAGCGGGGGAACTCAACTCATTGTGTGCTCCCTGATCGGTCACCAGACCGATCAGGAGCAAAGCAGTGAGGAAGCTGCCTGCTCCCTGATCGGTCACCGGACCGATCAGGAGCCAAGCAATGAGGCAACTGTCTGCTCCCTGATCGATCACCGGACCGATCAGGAGCCGGGCAGTAGGTTTCCAACCTCACTGTGTGCTCCCTGATCGGTCACCAGACCGATCAGTCATCGTTGGATCGGTCACCAGACCGATCCACGAAGGAGCAGCATGCCAACTTCCCTGATCGGTCACCAGACCGATCCAGGGACTCCAACCTAGCCCTCCAAGCTAGGAATTCATACAACCTAGCCCTCCAAGCTAGGACTTTTCCACCTAACCCTCCAAGTTGGGACTTTTCACCTAACCCTCCAAGTTAGGACTTTTCACCTAGCCCTCCAAGCTAGGACTTTTCACCCAACCCTCCATGTTAGGATTTTTCCAACCTAGCCGTCCAAGCTAGGACTTTTCACCTAACCCTCCAAGTTGGGACTTTTCACCTAACCCTCCAAGTTAGGACTTTTCACCTAGCCCTCTAAGCTAGGACTTTTCACCCAACCTTCCAAGTTAGGACTTTTCATACACCTAGCCCTCCAAGCTAGGATTTTCCACACCTAACCCTCCAGGTTAGGATTTTCCAACACCTAGCCCTCCGAGCTAGGATTTTCCATACCATGCCTAATCCCCGATCAGGACTTAATCATAATCATAATCATCAACCTAAACTAAAATCGGTGTCAACACCAAAACAACAATCAGGGTCAGACTTCATCAACAAACCCCTCAACAAATCGCCGAAATAATCAGCCAATCCGAGAAAAGTACGCACCTCCTGAACTGACTTAGGCTGTTTCCAACTGGTGACAACCTCGATCTTCTGGGGATCTATAGAGATACCTCTACTGGAAACAATGTGTCCGAGAAAACCCACAGAAGACAACCAGAAAGCACACTTACTAAACTTTGCATACAACTGCTCCCGTCAGAGCGTCTCCAAAACGATACGAAGGTGGCGCACATGTTCCTTCTCGGAACGGGAGTAAATCAGGATATCGTCAATGAAAACAATAACAAACTAATCCAAATACTCCACAAAAAATCTGATTCATCAGATCCATAAATACTGCAGGAGCATTGGTAAGCCCAAATGACATTACCATAAACTCGTAATGTCCGTACCGGGTGCGGAAAGCTGTCTTCTGAATATCCGAATCCCTGATCCTCAACTGATGATATCCAGACCGCAAATCAATTTTAGAATACACTGAGGTATCCTTCAACTGATCAAACAGATCCTCAATACGAGGTAGAGGATACTTATTCTTGATGGTCACGGCATTTAACAGCCTGTAGTCGATGCATAGCCTCATAGAACCATCCTTCTTCTTGACGAATAAAACTGGTGAACCCCATGGAGATACACTAGGATGAATAAATCCCCTGTCAAGCAACTCTTGAAGCTAGACCTTTAGCTCGTCCAACTCCTTAGGCGCCATACGATACGGAGCCTTTGATGTCGGCGCAGTCCCCGGAATCAACTCGATCACAAATTCAACTTGCCTTCTAGGAGGCAAACCAGGTAGCTCCTCTGGAAATACGTCTGGAAATTCTTGGACCACTGGAACATCCGAGAGCTGAGGGCTACTGCTACCATCAGTACTGATCAATGATAATAGAAAACCCTGACATCCGTGTGATAAAAGCTTCTGGGCTTGAAGTGCAGAGATAATAGAAATCCCATCATTTCTGGTGCCAATGAATTCCCACGAGGGTTGGTTCGGAGGCCGAAACGTGACCACCCTCGCTTGGCAATCAACTGTGGCATGATAAGCTGCCAATAAGTCCATGCCCAGAATAATATCAAATTCTACCATCTCGAGAACTGACAGATCTACGGTGAGGGTATAATTGCCAAAGTCCAATGGACACGCTTTGACTTCCTGCGTGATATCCAATACCTCACCGGATGGTAGAGACACTGATAAACGTTGTGATCTAAGGGTAGGCAATCTACTAATTTTTCCCATAAACAGTCGTGATATGAAAGAATTAGAACTACCAGTATCAACAAGTAATTCAACAGGAAATGCATAAACCGAAATCATACCACGAAAGACCGATCCATCGGCCCACTGTGCCTCCTCTCTGGTGACTGTATAAACTCGGTCTGTCTCTGTAGCTGATGGTGGCAACGCTAAAATAGGCTGCGGCTGAGAAGATGAAGGTCCAGCAGTCTGATGGGGCTGATATCCAGAAGGCTCAACCGGCTGCTGAGACTGATAACCCGAAGCTCCAGCCAACTGCTGATGCTGATAAACTGGAGGCTGGTATGCTGGACGTGGCTGCTGATAGTACGACCCAGTCTTAAAATATTGAGACCCCACTGGTGAGGAGTACTCATGCCCATGCATACCATACATCTGAACTAGTGGTGGAACTGCCTGATGACGACCTGTCTACTGCGGTCGGAATGACGTATGAGTCTGACGGCTGCCTCGATATGGCCTCTGCGATCCTGATCGGCCACCCCGAGGAGTAAATGCTGCAGACTTATGCTGAGCTTTCAAATGACAGCCTCGACTCTCATGACCCGAAAGTTTACAATAATAACAGATAGGGTGCTCTAGGGGACAATCTGATTTGTCGTGGTCCTTAGAACCACACTGTAAACAATGAGTCGCACCAGTAGTAAACCTCCGAGTCTGCTGAGAACCCTGCGACGATCCTGCTGAAAACCATCCAAACTTCTAGGGTCGAGACTGAGGCACATAAGTCTCCTGCATACCCTGACTCCTGCTACTACGTTTTTGTCCAACTGTCTGTTGTCTCTGTGTCGCTGTTGAACCCTGAGCTGTCTGCTTCCCTTTGTTCTTATCACCATGCAACTGATGCTGAATCATCTCGGCATGTAAAGCCCGATACAAAGCCTCTCGATATGAAGTAGCAATCCATCCAGACAATCACATTTGGATATATCCAGCTAAACCCAGCATAAACTGTGTCGTCCGCTCCGCCTCCGAAGCAACCAACTGAGGACAAAACTCTGCCAGGCGATTGAATTCCGCCTCATACTCCATAACTGAGTAGTCTCCCTGATGAAGAGCAAGAAACTCCTGCCGTCGTGCTGTACGAAACGCGGCAGGATAATACTTGCCCTCGAAAGCCTCGCGGAAAGAAACCCAAGATATCGGTCGTCCACCAATAAGAGTCTTCTGCATATTCCACCAAGTGACGGCCTGATTTCGAAGGTGATACGTAGCTAACTCCACCTTCTCTACGTCTGTGAGGATCATATAGTTGAAGGTGTCCTCCAATGTCTCCAACCATGCACGAGCAGAATAGGGATCTGGTTCCCCATGGAACAGTGTGAAGCGACCCTTCACAGACGCTGCCAACAACGGAATCCGAGCTCTGTCCAGAAGCCAACTCGCTTGAGCAGGGGGTACCCCTAATGGCACTCCAGGAATTGCCATTGATGGTACTGATGGGCCTGCCTCTGATGGTACGACTGGAACTGCTGTCGGATATACAGGCGAAGATACTCAACGTGGTGGAGATCTCAGCTCACCCGAAGGGTCCTGGTGAGCTGATCCTTGACCAGTAGGCTCCACTATGGTCGGCCTCTCACCCTCCTGATTTGTGTCTCCCTCGGCCTCCTCGGGCCTCCCCCGTGATCGTCGTCCACAACCACGAGCACGGGGTGGAGATAACTCAATATGACGAGGCATATCTGTTAACAAAAATAACATATATTATTTAGATACAAATTTAACCAAATTTAAAACCAACTTACATCTAGTTTGCCGGGAGAGATCTCGTCGCTGCCAAGTCCCATCACAACCATAACCAGAAAATGACTCCGGAAAATAAATTCGTAAAATACAGATAGACCTCGTAAAAAAAAACAACCTTGTCAACCCTCAAGAAAAAGACTCCGCAAAATAAACAAATCTGTAACATACAGATTGACCTCGTAAAACAACTCTGTAAACCCACAAACACCAAAATATTGCAAAACTTGGCTCTGATACCAAAAATTGTCACGATCCCAGAGGCTCATGCTTCCTCGAAAATTGTGCAGCATCTCCCCTGTACGGCGGACAATATAGGGCAAATATACATACACTCGTATCACAAAAGCTTAGCCACAAGCGGCTAGCATCACAATATATAGATGTAAACACAACCACGCAAATATTAAATATCAACATAAGAGAACGGGTGGCTCAGCCACCTTAAACATGAAAGAAAAACCACAACTCAAAAAGAGAACTCAAATGTCTCTGTAATAATTACAAAATCAGTCCGAATACCTGATAAACAAATACAATGCGAAAACTCACCAAGTACCGAAATAAAAGCAACTAAATCAAATGCGGAAACAACTCAACTATGGGGACTGGCAACTGGATCCTCTCCTGGCTCCAAGAAACGTAACTACTTGCTAACTGAAACAAAAATAGGTGGTAGCGGTGGTGAGTTCGGGCGGACTCTGCGGGTATATGAGTAGACAATAAGCATGGCATAATAAAAAGGTATAATATGTAGAGAATCCAACCGGGTACAGTCCATAAGGAATATAGGAACCTAATCATGCATAACATATGTAAAACGACATGGTATAAAGTCCGAATAACGACTAAGCAGGTATAGAACAACGCAACAACAATAATATCAAGATATACATGCATGTCAATCATGTGCAACAACCATAGCTCATATAAGTGCATCAAACACAAGCAAATGCATAAAAGAAATACGTATGCACATGATACAATGACATGTGTCACCCCTGACGCCAGTCAAGCCGCCAACACATCCCATCTGTGTGACCGAGTGGGTAGGGTTGTGACAACTGTACGCACTCCAACAATCAATACCACAGAAGGTGTGGTTGAGTGGGCAGGATGCTGGGGAGCCTACACTCCAGACCCCTGATACATAGGGGGAGGTATCAACAGCTACAATATCCCTCGAAAACAACGGTGAGGGTGAGCCACCAACGACTCTAATATCTCTCGAAAACAATGGTGAGGGTGTCACTGTTTGGCATAACAAGACAGATGCTCACACTCTAACAACTACCACGATAACAAGTGGTTGAGTGAATCGAGCAACAATATGACTAACGACGGCTTAACCAAATGTAAGTCCAACAGTCATTAGTATGCAACGTGCAAGTATGGTGCATTCTATACGATGCACGAACAACCGGAGAAACAACGATGCAATAAAGTCCAACGAGTATACGATGCATCAATACAACCAACCGGAAATCGAAAACCAACGATTATGCACCTACACTACTAGGTAGGGTATTTCTAATGCCAAATAAACCTATCTGTGTTTAATGGACTTCTAGGTAGTCGCATACAAGCGATACTTTATAGAACAGAAAACCAACCGAGGACTATACAAATACGAATTTGGAATACTCGAAGATCAACAAAGAATAAGTGCCAACGGCGATGTTAAAATATCAAACAACAAAGTGTTGGGACCGGGTGCATGTTGACACGGATACGAGTTCGTAATTTTAAAATTTTATTATGTGCAGCGGAAGTTTTAGCTTAAATAATTTCTCAAATTATTTTAACCACGTATCTAGCATGCAACCTTATATTATGGAGACATGATCATACATTTAAATTTTGCAGAAAGTAAACTAATTTTCTTAATACCTCGCGTAACTCGTAGAAAGGGACGAGATCCAACCGTAGCGTCCCTTGGAAGCTCCGCCTCTATTTGCGTCCACGCCGAGTTCTCTTCGGGATGACTTCGCAAAGCCACGAGTTTCGTGCCGACAAGAACTACTAGATTCTCCAAAGGCACGACTAGAATATCAAGAGAGAGAGATGGAAAACTCACCACCGAAAGAAAACGGAATCAAGATTCCGGGAGGAAGGAAGGAGTCGCGCGCCGCTTCTTCTTCTTCTTTGGCCTCTTCTTGGTGGTGGCTCACGGCAAGGGAAGGGAGGGCAGCCGGCCCTAGGAGAGGGAGAGGGAGAAAAGGAGAGGAAGAGAGGCTAGGCAAGAATCCTTGATCTCTTGGATTAATTTCCAAGTCTTGCCTTGGTACCTTTATATAGTAGCCTTTTAATCGCCAAGTCTCCTCTTAACGGAATAAATTTTTCATAAGAAATTTATCTTATAAATTTTTCTATGAATTATTCCGTTATGCCAAGTTTTATTATAACTTAATTTATAATAAAAACAACCATGTCTCCCCTTTTATTATGGAATAAAATTTACAAGAAATTTATTATATAAATTTTTCTTATCATGGAAAAATCAATTCATAATTGATTTTATAAATAAAATAAACCAATCCATGGTTCATTTTAATTTCCATAAAAAGAATAAATTTCTTTATATACATTTCTTCATCCATAATTTTATAAAACAAATCGCGCTTGATTTATTTTATAATTTAAACCAAATAATTTGGTTTCCCTTCTTATTATGGCCGGCCAAACCAAAGAGGGTGGGGACCCTCTTTGGCCGGCCAAATCCAAGCCGTCTTCTTACGAATTAAACTCATTTAATTCGTCCAATAAGCCTTCAAAAGACTTAGCCATTTTAAGCTTCCGGTGCGCCTCTGATAAATTCAGATTCGACTTATTTCTCTTGATCGGAAAATCTAATTTTCATCTCGTTTTAAATCCCTCGGATTACTCGTAGTGCGTGTGACTAAATAGGCTTTCGATTTATGTTGGTCGTCTATAATTAACCAATTATAGAACGATCATGAGTGGCACCTAGTAGTACATCATGATCCCCAATTAATCGAAAGATCAACAGTTGACCTCAGAAATAATTCTGAAACCCTTCAGCAGCTATAATGAGTTGTGCCCCATTCCCTTCACCATCTTATACCCACTTGGTTCAGGACATGGTCTATGTGTGTCAGTCCCCACTAGGCTGACTACGTCACACCTAGCCCAAGTAATGTCTTTCTCGTCCAACGGATTCTAATTACTCTCATGTTTCCTAGAGATTCATACTCGGAACATGTTGTGCTCTAGCCAGAGGCTTCGAGTAACAATCCGACGATAGGCCTTTGGTATACATCTCCTCGCAAGGAGTGGTGAATCCTTTGTAGGTTGTTCAAACATCTTCGGGCACTTCGGCTTATACCCAACCATCCTGGGTCCACACCTCCTTAGAGATGCTTGCTTAAGATGTCAAAGTATAAGTCTCCGTGACCAAGATGACTTGAACACCGCAAGTCAAAGGAACATCGCACTTAAGCTGCAGTGAGAACTTCATTGACATGTAGATTACCATATGAAGTTTTACAGCAGTCACTCCAATGAACTAGTTCCCTTAACTAGTATTCATGTTTATCTCCGGACATCCCAATGTCACCAGCCAGTGAGAATCAGCTGATTAGAGAATAACCCATGCTAGTCTCAACAGAATTGATAGTGTCCGTATTTATCAATTCATCGACTAGGGACAATTTCAATACTTCACAATTGCACATGTAGAGATAATCACTAGTTGTGAATTCATCACAAATTCTCTCATACTGTGAATTGTATTGCGGGCATTCAGTAAATGAGTTTAAGATCTCAATCAAATACACGAACATGTATACTCAAATAGTGAATATTCATTTATTAAAGTAAATGATTACAATTATAAGGCGATTGTCTTAGGACACTTCTCTCATATTACTAACACAAAGAACAAGGTTAAGCAACCTATAAGACATAAAATAGTCATGCTTTAAGGTAAAAGAAACTACTCGAGCACAAAGAAGAAGTACCCGCCTTTTATTGAAGAATTTCGTAAACGAGGATCTTCCACGATCAACCGAATAAGTCCAAATCAAGGTCCTGTATCAAGGACACAAATTTAGCTAATTATAAAATAAATAAATTAGCTAAAGTAAAATACTAACATTATTAAGATAGATCCTACTTAGAACATCTATTGAAATAAATCCAAACAACTATAGGTTCTTTCTTAATCCAAAGAAAAGAGTAAATATCCAACTCTTAGCAAATTAGAAAACTCAAATGAAACATTAACCCAAGCTACTCTTCCCACACATGGAATTCACGACAACTCACTTAAACGCATCCACCAAAGAACCAATTTCCAACACCACAAGGAATACATGGCAGTAAGAACCATAATGCTATACATTAATTATCTTCACCTATCAGTTTAGCACCTAATCAAGCTCTAAACAATCCTCGGCAAAACACTACAAATTCAAATAACTAACCCAAGACTTCATCCCAACAACTCATAGCAACAAGGAAAACAAAACATCAAGAGTAGAAATATTCTACAAATTTCAATTCCTATCAAGGAGTAACACCAATAGACACCCAATCAAGATTTAATCAACCAACAAATCCTTACCTGAATTACCACCACCGTAACCCTCCTTTGCTCCGATCGTCAGTGTTGAAGCAATCTGTGATCCGGAGTGATCATGTGTTTTGATGTTTGGGCAAAGGGTTTAAGTTAGGCTTTCTCTTGTATACTAATATGTGTATGTGAGTGTGCAGGTTGTATAGGTTTACACATATTGACTTGGCTGGATGGCTTCGGTATGGTGAAGGGTTGCATGGAGACAAGCTGGAGGCTTGTGTGCACCCGAGGGACCTGATATAGCAGGGATGATGAGCCGAGGGACACGGACTTCGAGGCGTACGTGAAGGATGTCATGGAGACAAGCTGGAGGCTTGTGTGCATCCGAGGGACGAGGGCCGAAGATGAAGAGGGCGCGAAGGCAATAGTCAAGGCTGCTGGTGAAGAGTCAGCTGAGGCAAGGGACAAGAGCCGAGGGAGGAGGACTCCAAGGGCAAGCCAGGAAGTGGACTTCAAAGGGCACACGTGAAGGGTGGCATGGAGGCAAGTCGAGGACTTGCATGCGCATCCGAGGGACGACAGCCGGTGGAAGAGGACTTCAAGGGGCAAGCAAAAGGAGTGGACCTGAAGGCACACGTGGAGGAGGGTCAAGAGAGTGAGTAGGAGTGTTGTTGTAAGCTGGGCAGTCGACTTGGGGTTGTCCAGTCGACTTCCAAAACTCACAGTAGGTTCTGGACCCTGGACCAGTCGACTGCCATTTTGGCAGTCGACTGGTAAGTCACCAGAATTCGAACGTTAGGATGTCAACGGTCGAATCTGAGTGGTGGCAGTCGACTGCCCTGGGACCAGTCGACTGCCAGCGGGTTTTTCAACCCGAGTTCTTGTTGGAAATTCTAGGCCGCAAAAACCGCTTTTTGCGTTGCGGAAACCCCAGAATCTCGACCACGGATCCGTGCGAACTTATAAAACAAATACGAGTACGAGTTTAATATCTAGATCTACACTAGATCTACGTGATAAGGTCATTACCCTTGACGCGTAGCCCTTCGCTTTCCCGCTTGTCCAAGAGGCCGCCGGATCTCGTAGAGTATCAAAGTAGACACTCCTCTATATGTATCCACGCGAACAAAAGAAGATGGATCGAAACCTTGGTGTGCTAGCACCCCTATGGGTTTCGGCCAAGAGAGGGAGAGGAAGAAGAAAAATCCGGGAGGAGAAGAAGAGCCACCAAAAAGAAACAAAACCCACCTTTTGTTCACCTTGGGTGGCCGGCCACTTAATGGCCATTAATGGCCATTAGGTGGCCGGCCATAATGGCCATTAAGTGCCATTAGGTGGCCTTCCAAATCCCCTATCAATTTGAATTCGAAATTCAAATGGGGGGGAAAACCAAGTCAAGTCTAACTTGAATTGGAACCAAGTCAAATCAAACTTGATTTGGATTTAGGTCAAGTCAAACTTGCCTTTTATGGACTTTCCATATTTAGCCAAGTCAAACTTGACTTCATTTCTTCTCCCATGTTGAGTCTAACTCGAAGTGGAACCAAGTCAAGTCAAACTTGATTTGGATTTAGGTCAAGTCAAACTTGCCTTTTATGGACTTTCCATATTTAGCCAAGTCAAACTTGACTTCAATTTTTCTCCATCTATTTGTTCTTTGCGTGTGACCCTATAGGTTCTTGTAACGTTGGCAATGCTTCTAACCTCTTAGAAACATAAGCAATGAGCGGTATCTAGCAACACATCATTGCTACCCAAGTTACAAGAATGTTGAGATCCAACATCACCTTGTGACTAATAATTGTGACTCTCACAATATATGATAATGTCCCTCTATCCATTTGATATCTAGATCGACTCAATTGAGGCATAGACCGTGTCATCCTCGAGTCAATCTATATCTTGAACTCCAAGTAGACTCACACTAATCAAATGAGTTCAATATCTCATATTGACTCACTTGGGCATGGCCATGCACTTTGTGGTCTAACTCTATCAAGAATACGATATCGCTCCCGTCATATAGGAGGGATAGATCCCATCTACATCACTCACATCCCTCTCCATAATTTGTTACATACCCAGTAATCGCCTTTATAGTCCACCCATTTACGGGTGACGTTTGACGAAGCCAAAGTACGTAACTCCTTATGTAGGAATCCATGGTGACTTCAGGTCCAAGGACTAATAGTCATACTAATAGCCACATGAGAAAGTATATGACACTCATATAACGATCCATGATACTTTCTCATGGCGGGTCATTCAGTATACATTCTCCAATGCATACCCATGTGTCAACTTGATATCTCTATATCCATGACTTTTGAGATCAAGTCATCATGTTGACCTACATGCTAGTCTCTACGTATTAACATTGTCCCTGAATGTTAATACTCGACTAGGAATAATTTAGAGTAGTGTTCTCCATATCATCTCACTATCGATTCAACCAATCGATTGATATAGATAAGAACTTTCTACTCAAGGACATTATTATACTTAGCTAATTGGCACAAATACACGTAAGTATAATAACCATAAAACATGCCTTTATTTATACATAGGAATATGATACAAATTAGTCCATACAATCATTACATGATCGGCTCTAGGGCTCTCACCAACAGTTCTATCTAAAGAGGACTCGGTTAGGGCTGGTTTTATTGACGAATCTTGTCTTGGTTAAAGGCAAGATAGTAGTCTTTGTGCTTAGAGCTTTGATTGTGATTGTGGCGAGGTTTCTCCACCCACAAGTGCGACGAGGGCTAGCCGGAGGTTATCCGGGGATTGATCCACCGATGGATTCTTGGATTAGTCACCCGTCTGGGGTGGATACCAAGTAAATCGTCCGTGTTAGCATTGGTTAGTGATTTTCTTATTGTTTTATTGTATATTCCACTGTGCAACTAATCGTGCAGGAAGAAAGGGGTTGGAGAATTGCTATTCACCCCCTCTAGCAACGCAAATCGATCTAACAGTTGGTATCAGAGCGAAGGACCGCTCTTGATCGGACTAACCGCCGAGGGAGCACCCGCTAGAGAAGAAAGACAATGGAAGATAAGTTGGGGGAAGACATCTACACTCCACCGCCCTACGATCATAGAGATTTCGACTTTTGGAGGGTAAGGATCGAAACTTGGTTCGGAATGGAGTGGGCATGTAGAATTGCGTTAGAAGAGCCCTTCGAGATTCCAAAGGATAAGCACGGGAAGAGGCTTAGACCTAGGTATTGGAATCAAGATCAACAAGAACAAGCAAGCGCAAATGAAAAGGTAATGGGTATATTGATTGATATTGTGCCTAACAAAATTTTGAGTTGTGTAGGAGCATACCATAATGCATATGAATTATGGAATAAAGTGAAAGAATATCATGAAAATCCTACACAAGTTCAGGAGCCAAAGGAGAAAAGTCAAATGGGTTAAGAAGAAGAAGAAGAAAAGGAAGTGTCAACTTCTTCAAGTGAAGAGGAGGAATTAAGTGAAAGATCATCAACCTCCTCAAGAGAAGAAGAGGAAGAGGTCACCACCTCAAGGATTGAGGGAGAGGAGAGACCCACTTCCATGCCGGAACAAGAGGAATCATCTACCTCATCCAAGGTTGAAGAAGAAGTCAACCTAACCTCCACCTCCACCAAAGCCAAGAAGAAGGGTCATATCATATGCTTTGGGTGTAACGAAAAGGACACTACAAGGATAAGTGTCCAAAGGGTAAGAAAAAGGAGGTAGCCCCTAAACCAATTCTTTTTAAATCTAATATGGGGTGCAGGATTGGAGGAGCCGAAGAAAGGAAAAAAGAAGATTAGATGCTTCACATGTGGAGAATTGGGGCACTACCACACCAAGTGCCCAAAGAGAAGTGAAATCAAGAAAATGGAGCATCTAAGAAGATGGGAGACGGAGGAAAGAAGGAAGTAAAGATCACATCAAGGAGAACTTCAAGGGTAAGGGAGGTAATTCCTAACCCTAAATTAAAATGTAATTCAAAGTTGAATTCCTCTATGCATGATAGAAATAGAGTTAATTATTCATCCATGCATGCTAGAGTTAATGAAAAATGCTTAATGGTACATAATTTTGGATTTAGATATAATGATAGGACTAGGGCTAATAAGGTAGATCAAAATCTAGGAAAAACATGCATCATGATAGACCTAAGATTTTTGTATCTAAGGATCATGTCACTAAGCCCAAGAAGGGAAGGAATGTATCTAGAAAGGATAGTAGGTCTAGGAATGTCCAAAGTGGACATATGGACTCAAAAGTTCAAAACTTAGAAAGAGAAAATCAAACCTTGAGGGCAAGACTTGATACATTAGAAAAAACCCTAGAAAGATTCACGATTGATTCAAAGGGTCTAGACATGGTGTTGGGTGGTTTAAACCGCACCAATGATAGATCGGGGTTGGGATACCGGTCTAAGAACTCCTATGCCAAGGGAAAGAAATATGCTAAGGTAGCATATGATTATGGCAAGAAGGGGGAGTCCAAAAATGGCAAAAGGGTGTCATTTAAAGGAAAAAGAAATTATTTAACCAAGGACAAGGTGTCTAAGGTTAAGAGGGTTGAGTTTGTAGGCCAAGAGTCATCGGAGGTACACCGGTGTGGTCTAGTGTTTGTTGAGTCACCTAGGGAGGTGGCTAGGGCTAAGAGCTCAAGGGGGAGCTCTAGAAGCCTTTGGGATATATGGTGAATGGACCTTGGGAGGGTTGCTCCTAGAGGTCTAGATGGACCATGGAGTGTGCCAAAAGAATTGGAGACGGACTTGAGTCTCAATTCTTGGGTTTTGGCACGGTGTTTTTAAGTTTCATGCATGGAAATATGACATTGGGGTCATATAGCATGAAGGTTGGTTTTTGATGTGCAAATGTCATATAAATCAATGTTAGGGATGCATTGTGGATTGGTATGGGCAGGGACATCAAGGGGAAACCAAAACTAGGACTTTTGGTTAAGGTTTGAGTGAACTTTTTTTGTTAGTTTTGGGTTTTGTGTCAAACTTGGGAATGGTGATAGATACATTTTGGAATGTATTTTTCCCAAGTAGGTATGAGTACCACAAATGTCTCCATAAAATTTGAGAATTTTTGAAGATTTTTGAAATTTCTGGCGCATTTCTGAATTTCGTCAGAAAGGCTGAAATTCTGATTTTCAAAGTATCAGTCGACTGCCCTGGGGGGTAGTCGACTGGTAATGGCTGAATTTTGTATCAACAGCTGGTATGTGTCTAAATGAGGCAAAACAAGTGTATGGGGGGCTAGTACACATTGTTTATGGTCATTGGGGATTAAAAGAACCGATAATTGGGATATTGTTGGTTCTTTTTGATGTTAGGCAAAGGGGGAGAAGTGTTGGGTTTAAGTTGGGAAACCAAACTTACCTTTGCAAGAAACCCTAAGTTTAGGGGGAGCTAAGATTAAGGGGGAGCATGTTTGCTCCATTCTTAGCGTAAGGGAAGCTTGGAGAGGTTCTTAAAAAGCCTTTGTAAGTCCAATGGAGGGGGAGCTTTGGAGAAGTTTTAAAAAGCTCATTTTGCTGAAAATTCCTAACTTGGAGGGTTAGGTGTGGGGAGCCTTGGGATAGGTTTTAAAAAGCCCGTTTCGAAAATCGTAACCTGGAGGGTTAAGTGTAGGATACCTTGGGATAGGATCCATGTATGCATTGCATTTGCATTTATTTAGCATTATTCTTGCTATTTATTACTCTTTGTTTTCCCTAACTTAAACGTATTGCTAAACATCAAAAAGGGGGAGATTGTTGAAGCAATTGTGATCCGGAGTGATCATGTGTTTTGATGTTTGGGCAAAGGGTTTAAGTTAGGCTTTCTCTTGTGTACTAATATGTGTATGTGAGTATGCAAGTTGTACAGGTTTACACATATTGACTTGGCTGGATGACTTCGGTATGGTGAAGGGTTGCATGGAGACAAGCTGGAGGCTTGTGTGCACCCGAGGGACCTGATATAGCAGGGATGATGAGCCGAGGGACACGGACTTCGAGGCGTACGTGAAGGATGACATGGAGACAAGCTGGAGGCTTGTGTGCATCCGAGGGACGAGGGCCGAAGATGAAGAGGGCGCGAAGGCAATAGTCAAGGTTGCTGGTGAAGAGTCAGCTGAGGCAATGGACAAGAGCTGAGGGAGGAGGACTCCAAGGGCAAGCCGGGAAGTGGACTTCAAAGGGCACACGTGAAGGGTGGCATGGAGGCAAGTCGAGGACTTGCATGCGCATCCGAGGGACGACAGCCGGTGGAAGAGGACTTCAAGGGGCAAGCAAAAGAAGTGAACCTGAAGGCACGCGTGGAGGAGGGTCAAGAGAGTGAGTAGGAGTGTTGTTGTAAGCTGGGCAGTCGACTGGGGGTTGTCCAGTCGACTTCCAAAACTCACAGTAGGTTCTGGACCCTGGACCAGTCGACTGCCATTTTGGCAGTCGACTGGTAAGTCACCAGAATTCGAACGTTGGGATGTCAACGGTCGAATCTGAGTGGTGGCAGTCGATTGCCCTGGGACCAGTCGACTGCCAGCGGGTTTCCAGCCCGAGTTCTATTTAAAGAGGACTCGGTTATGGCTGGTTTTCTTGACGAATCTTATCTTGGTTAAAGGCAAGATAGTAGTCTTTGTACTCAGAGCTTTGATTGTGATTGTGGCGAGGTTTCTCCACCCACAAGGAGCGACGAGGGCTAGCCGGAGGTTATCCGGGGATTGATCCACCGATGGATTCTTGGATTAGTCACCTGCCGAGGTGGATACCAAGTAAATCGTCCGTGTTAGCATTAGTTAGTGATTTTCTTATTGTTTTATTGTATATTCCGTTGTGCAACTAACCGTGCAGGAAGAAAGGAGTTGGAGAATTGCTATTCACCCCTCTCTAGCAACGCAAATCGATCTAACAGTCAGCAGTTGTTGCGGACGAGGAAGTAGAGGGCGACGGCTAGGGCTCGCTCAAGCGAGGGCGGCGCAATCCAGTTGACGCCTGGCTTCTTCTTCTCGTGCCAGAGGGGAAGACGAGAGGGAAAGAAGAAGATGAAGGAAGACGAAGAGGAGGTTTGATGCGGCGGCGTTCGGCGGGCTGCAGCGTCGACGTCGAGCAGAGGGGAAGAAACGGCACATAGGAGAGGGGGTTCGGGAGGAGTTAGGGCACGGGCTGAGATTTAAATAGTTTTTTTAGCAGTTTTACAAATAAGCCCTCTAAGTCTAAAAATTTCAACTAAGCCCTTAGATTTCGAATTTCTCCCATTTAGCCCCCTAAAAACTCGGTATTTAACAATATGATTTTCTAGAAAACGTATTTGATTTGTATTTTCCAAACTTATTTTTCAGAAAAAAAATATAGCGAAAATAGAAAAAACTAAGGGAGTGTTTGATAGGCTTGTTTTTAATTTTCATTTTTGTAAAAAATGTGATTTTTTGAAAAACGTGTTTGGTTTATATTTTCAAGCCTTATTTTCCAAAAAAAATATAACATTTTTTAAAAAACTAGAGAATTAAAGAAAATTATTGTTCAGAAAATGAAAAAAATATAATTTTTTAGAAAATAAAAATAAGAAATAGAACAAATCAAATGCCCCCTAAACATATCCTTAAGGTTTTGTAATTTTACTGAAGTGGGACTTCAATATCATCGGGAGTTTGTTTTAGGAGAAAATAAAAAAGTAATTTGGTTCAAGATGGCTCAGCACATGACATGGACAAAAGATAAAATAGGTATGAGACGCATGATTCGGTAATTTACAAGCTAACATATATTATTTGAGTAATATACAAATTTACCTACATGGTTCGATAATTTGCCGAATCATTTTTCTCCTAAAATACCCTTCATTTTAATTTTGAATAGATTTCAAATTTAAAATATATTGCATGTTGATAAAACTTAAGATATAAGAACATGTTAAAAAGAATGTTTCGACTTTTAAAGGGAATCTAAAAAAACATAGTAATTAAAGAACAAATTAACATCACTTTCTGCCTATCCACATTCAGAGCAGGCAGGCTTTAGCGAGTGGGGAAAAAAAATCTAGCAGGATCCAACACGGTCCTTGCCAGCACCAAGCAGTCAGTAATAACAAAAGTTGCCAAACGATTTTCCCCAAGAGAAAAACAAAATTGTTTCATCCAGAATTCAACAGTTCTCTTGAAAGTTTGCTGCTATGAAATAAAGTAGTCCTCTAGGAAGAGAAAGTTCCCTGTTAGTTCTTGCAATAGAAATTGATGGTACATTGAAGAGAAGTAAAAACTCGGCCACTGAAATCTCCACAGGAGATTAGCTATCAACGCTTCTTCTTACTTGCCTTTGCAGCCCTTGATGGAGTTGCGACTAGATAGATGAACGCTCCAACAAGCGACAGAACAGACACCAAAGATCCATATTTAGCTACTAGCCTCTGCATTGTCGATTGGTTCATTTTAAGCAAATAGATCAAACAGTAAAAAAAAAAAAGAACTCTAATGAAGAATTAGATATCATGAGACTCACCTTTGCCTGGCGTGGTAGTTGGATCAGATTGAGTAAGATCAATTGAGTCAGTACATGGAAGTTGAAATTGCACATTAGTTGTTATGAGGTAGAAATAGCTAAATAATAGTGGCAAAATTGGCAACTCACCCATTCAAATTTCTTTTCAGGAGGCTTGTCAGCGAGAACATCTATAGGCAGAATTGAAGTAGAATACGCTTCCTACTTTAGGATAACAAGCTACAACATTCAGCCATTGAAGTAGATAAAAAAAAAAATAAGGGCACAACTAGAATTGATAAAACTATAACTGTGCTTGTGATTCAATAAGAAGTCCTAGTAGATTAATGCATGTATTCAATACATTCAGACCTATAAGGGTAGGTCCACTTTTTGTGGAATACAAGTCAAACCAATAATGAAAATATTTCTAGTGAATATCTTTCACAACCCCTAGAGACAGTTCTGTAGTCGATAGTTTACATATCATAAATGTTTAGAATCCAAATTATGCAAGGGCACATTCACTTGCTAATGCAAATCGAAAGGTGATATCGGAAGAAGTAAACCCAGTACACAACGTCACAACCTACTGTACTTTAAGAAAACATATGGGTGATGATTCTCATTCATTGTTCCTGCAGCAAAATGGCTGAGGTTCATAAACAAGAAATTTTTTGCATCCTATTAAGCTTTAGCGGCTGAGATGTTCATCACCATTAATTCTGACAGAATAACTTTTTCATTCAAATAGATTAGTATAAATTACTAAATAATATGCCATCATCTGAAACATTTTCTTATAGACATTCTATGCCCAATTCTTTGAACAAGTTGCCAAAGAAATTACAACAACAATTCATAATGTATCACTCCAAAACTTTAGTTGAGTTCCCTTCTAAACAGGGCAAAGGAGAAAATACCTGTAGGGCAGCTTTTGTAGGAACCCGGAATTTGATAACAGCAGGAAAACCATAGAATATGCCTTTTGATTTGGACTCCAGAACAAAAGAGTGAGAAGCAGAGGTGCCACTAAAAGTAACAAAAGAAAATCATATTATCAGGCTAATGGATTTATAATCAATAAGGTTTTCATAGATTTACTCACGCATCAATCGTCTCCCAAGTATTTGATGGGCTGCCAGAGATGAGATCAAATTTATCTTGGGACCAACTATCATCGCTCAGGCTCACATCATAAGCAGTTCTGTCATGTTTTCAATTGACAAACATTATACTAGAGAAATTTAGGTATAAAGACAAAAGTAGAACAATATAGCAAATTTACACACTAGAAAATAAAGAATGAATGAACAAATTTCCATTGGTTATAGACTTCTAGTGCAGGTCTATTTGGATAATAACTAAATAAATCATGGACATATATTGCTAACTTTTCCAGAATAAAAACACAACGAAAGCTCTTACAAAGTGAAGATCAATGCTCAAGGCGTTGCAATTTTAAAATTGGGCTAGGAGGCTTAAGTTTGGATGATCCCTAGCCGCTATAATCATTATTATCAGCAGATCTGGAAACAATAGGCACAGCGAAGTGACATCTTTCATTCTAAGCTAAGGTAGCATTAAAAGAAATATGGAAATTACAGTATAACTCAATCGAGGATTATTGAAAAAATTTTGAAGGAAAAATAAGAGATGACATTGATAAATAGAAGGATCGAATGGAAAATTGTTAACGATGATCTGAAACACGACGGATAATACCCCCATTAGCTCAGAAGATTAATGTTATCAAAATTTTACAAAATAAAGAAAAAACGTGTAGATCATCGAGGTTAGCTCACGAGGATCCTTCGTTGTAAAGGTCTATCGAGACGGAGACACGTTCGATGCCAGATTTGAGCCGTGCGAGGCTCACCTTCTTGTGAGCGACCACGAAGGGGATATCAGTGTCAGCTAGCGATGCTGAAAAGGTGGCGAAGAGGATTGCGGCGATGAGGAAGAGCAAAGAAGATCCCGATCTACTGGCCTTCGCCATGCCTAGGGTTTCCGGTTCCTAGGAAGGTAGTCACAAATGGAGAACTAGTGCGGCAGGCTAAGTATCAATCAAATTCACCACCATACCCCTGTGATTTATGCAGTTACGACCCCAAAAGATGTAGGAGTTTTCTGCAATTTACCGATAAATAAATTAACTTTGTAAATTTTTTAAAACTTAATTGCTAAATTTTCACTATTTCAATTTTATTTTATTTTTTCACAGTGATTATTTACACTTACAATTTCTAAAACTATCTTATAAATTATTAATCTTTTTCATAAAATATGATATCAAAGTTGTTTTTATTGAATTTTCTTCATTAAAAAATTACTGAATATATACTTTTTTTACTAAATATGATATCTAATTATTCGTATTATTAAATGGATTTTTTAATTTATTAAAATAATATTACAACTATAATTTAATATTCAAAATACTCTTTTATTCTTTCACTTATTATATATATATATATATATATATATATATATATATAATGGGATTGAGCACCCCGTAGCTGACACGTGGATCGAAAAAAACTATGTGGCAAGACCTACCGAGTTTAGACGACTCTCTTTCCGTGGCGCCCGAGACCCTCTCAGGAAGATGGATTCCCGAGACCACCTCGAGCTGGTATACTCTGGAGGTCGACCCGGGAGGACACACGCCCGAGATCACCTCAGGAGATCGAGACCCCGAGAGCACCTCGGGAAGGTAGCGACAAGGGCTAGCCGGGACCCCGAGATCGAAACACCCGGGACCCCCTCCCCCCCCGGCCAAAAGACCCCGAGACCACTGTTGGAACCCGGATGGCTAGAGAGGGGGGGTGAATATAGCCAAACACTTGAAACCTTTGGCACTTATGAAATTTCTTCACTCAACCTTGTCAGTAGCACAGCGGAAGAAACGAATGGAAATAAAGCAGTGCAGAAACCAAAAACAGAGAACGAATACAAACAGACACAACTAGCAAGAACGCTAACATGGAGAGTTTTCAAGGTTCGGGGATAACTTGCCCCTACTCCTTGGCGTGCCCTTAAGGTGGGCGATCCCTTGATCGTCGGCAGATCAAGCCCCGGTGTTCACCGGATATAAGACAACCTCCTTCTCGGTGGAGAAATCTCTCCACAGCGTTTCAATCATAGATAAATGTTTAAGCTCAATGAAACAACAAGAAAGATCTTACTCAAGCACCCAGCAAAGACAAGAACACAGCAAGCTTTCCTGAGCTCCACCCAGCGGCGATCTCACGCAAGAAACCCTTCCTCGTGTCTTCCCGCTGTCGGACTACAAGCTTCTTGTTCTCTCCTTCAAGCGCTCAAGTAATGGATGGTTGCTTCAAGAATGCAATCGCTTGCTCAAGGTGATGACAACTTCAGGAACACAGCAAGCAAGTTGTGGAAAAACACAAGGCGCGGCAAGAAACCAGTATTCGAACTCTCCTTCCACAAAGTCTTCTTCCACCCTTTTTGTTTCTCCACCAAGCATCAGATGACACCATCCCTGCAGCTCCCAGCTGCTCATCTGCCAACGCCAGCTACCACTGAGCTATCCCTGGACTCCCTGAGCTTCCCTCAGCCAAGCTCCAGTCTCAGCTCCAGTCTGCAGCTCGGCCGTTGCAACCTGAGATGGAAAAACGGACAAACCTGCTCCAAGGAAAGTTCTCCATTGACTCTCTTTGAGTGTTTGAATCCTCCCCTGTCACCTGCGGCTTAATCAGACTGTTAGAGCAGCATATCAACCAGTAAATCAAGAATCAGAAGCTTAGCGTAGAGAATCGGGTGTGGTCAGATGCGATCAGAGCGTCTGACAGGCAGTTTGAATTAAAGTGATCGGTCACCAGACCGATCCAGAGATTGTGGGTCGGTCACCGGACCGATCCACAATTTTGCTGGGACTCCCAGCCTCACGGCAACACAAGCCTGATCGGTCACCGGACCGATCAGAGTGAAGCCTGATCGGTCACCGAACCGATCAGAGTGAAGCCTGATCGGTCACCCAGACCGATCAGGTTCAATGAACAGTAATCCCGGAAATCAGATCCTAAGTCTCTGATCGGTCACCGGACCGTTCAGAAGCTGATCTAAAGGGGAACTCAACTCACTGTTCACTCCCTGATCGGTCACTAGACCGATCAGGAGTAGGGCAGTGAGGAAGTTGCTTGCTCCCTGATCGGTCACCAGACCAATCAGGAGCCAAGCAACAGGGCAACACCTGCTGCCTGATTGGTCACCAGACCGATCAGTCATTGCTGGATCGGTCACCCGACCGATCCACGAAGGAGCAGCATGCCAATATCCCTGATCGGTCACCAGACCGATCCAGGGCTCCAACCCAGCCCTCCAAGCTAGGGTTCCATCCACCTTAGCCCTCCAAGCTAAGGATTTTTCACCTAACCCTCCAAGTTGGGAATTTGCACCTAACCCTCCAAGTTAGGACTTTTCACCTAGCCCTCCAAGCTAGGACTTTTCACCCAACTCTTCCGGATTAGGACTTTCCAAACCTAGCCCTCCAAGCTAGGACATACCCTCCAAGCCAGGATTTTTTCACCTAATTCTCCAAGATAGGAATTTGCACCTAACCCTCCAAGTTAGGACTTTTCACCTAGCCCTCCAAGCTAGGACTTTTCACCCACCTCTTCCGAATTAGGACTTTTCACACACCTAGCCCTCCAGACTAGGATTTTCAACACCTAACCCTCCAGGTTAGGATTTCCCAACACCTAGCCCTCCAAGCTAGGATTTTCCATACCATGCCTGATCCCCGACCAGGACTTAATCATAATTATCATAATCAACATAATCAACCTGAACTAAAATCGGTGTCAATACCAAAACAACAATCAAGGCCAGACTGCATCAACAACCACCTCGGTGTAGCGAAGCCCAAGGAGCACTCGACCTTAAGTAAGGATCCCCCCTTTTTCTTCAGATCTGGGGATAATCATCACCAATAATTACGGGATAATCATCACCAATAATTACGGGATAATCATGACCGTAATACACGACCATTAAAGCCTTTGTCATCACAACGATCAAGATTTAATAGCTATGACGGTCGTTACCAGGGTAATCATGTAGCCGACAATTAGGGAGATGTGAAGAAGATCGTGGGGACACGTGTGTCTACCGTCGTAGGTATAAAAGGTACTCCAACCCCTCCGGTAAGGGGTTACGCACATTAGAACTTACACTCTATTCTTTGTTTCCTTCCATCTACTAAACTTAGGCACTGACTTGAGCGTCAGAGTGGGCTTCGTCGGACAATCTCCAGCATATTCCCCTAATACTTGTGTTAACCTCGCAAGGTGGGCATTCTTCCTCTATCATCAACATCCGCGTGGACTGAACCCTGGTGACTGGTTCATAAATAAAAGTCTAATCAATGAAAATATCTCAAATTCTATCAATAGATAAATCATTATGTCTTCATTTTAAAAGGTCAAATCCTCATTTAAAAGGTTAATTATTTTTTAAATCATAATTACTTAAAATATGATAAACTTTTGATATTATTTTTTTGAAATTATAAAAATATTTAAATTATTCTTGAAATGAGGCACTTACTCTTTAGGTCCCAAACACTACAAAATAATCGGGATTACCGACGAAATTTTTCGTCTGTATTCCGTCAGTATCTACATTTATTGACGAATTACCGATGGGATTTTCTCAGCCGAGGAAAAATCTATCAGTAGCAAGATACCAATGAAAATTCTATACCGTCGATATAATTTCCAATGGAATTATAATTCTGTCGGAAAATATACTGACGGAAACATATTTCCTTCAGCAGTGTACACCGACAGAAATTCTATTTCCATCAGAACAATTCTGACGAAATAAGACTTTCCGTCGAAACATTTCCAATGAAAATACTATTTCTGTCGGGAATTATGGCATTTCCGTCAGACATATCAGTCAATATCGCATTTCAAATTCGATATTACCGATGGAAATACATTTCCGTTGAAAATTAGTCGAAAATCAAAAAAAAATTACATGGATATATTTGTATTTAGAAGTATCATATGTAGAGTTTATATATATAAACAAAAACCATCACAGGCGATGGTATATAAACAATCACATACAAACACGCATCCAAATAATCACATATCCAAACAATCATATATCCAAATAACCACACATCCAAATACATATATATCCATCCACACATATCAAAATATATATAACTTATAAACTCAAATATGAATCTAAAGACAAAAAGCAAACTAAAGTATCTACTAAATACAAAATAAACACATGATAGTCATCTAAACGAAATGAAAAAAGATAATGTAATAACAACGATACTTGAATAAAATAGCAAATAATGTTGAGATAAATAAAATATCACAAAGAGTCTTGAAATAAAAACAAATGAATAAATTAGGATATATAAACTGAAGAAATATATTAGATTTAACGTATGATAAATAAAAAAAGCACACCCAATGATATGACGGAAATCCAAACACATGTCCAAATAAAAAATACAAATCCAACGATACATGTATGATAAATAAAAAAGTAAGCTGTAATTGAACACACTCCAGAAAAAAAAAGCTAATCAGTCAAGTCAGAGAGCAGACGAGGCAAAGCAGCTAACATCGCTCGCATATAATCCATGAGCTCTCTATTTTCTTTCCTAAGCTTCCGATGCTCCTCTAGTGGTTGTCCATTACTCCATCTTCTGGTCCATTGATTCAATTAAGTGTGCAGGTCTTAATTTTCTTGTAATATCCTGTGCATCTCACTAGAAGAAGAGGATGTTGGATCTTGTACGGTTGCTAGAGGGGGGGGGGTGAGTAGCAATTCTTCGGATCTTCTCGAGATAGTTCTTCATACGTTATTAGTTGCGCAAGCGGAAATACAATAAAACAATAAACTAACAACAATAACAATGCTAACAAACCTGATTTACTTGGTATCCACCCCTAAGGGTGACTAATCCAAGAATCCGTCGGTGGATCACTCCCCGGATAACCTCCGGCTAGCCCTTGTCGCTCCTTGTGGGTGGAGAAACCTCACTACAACACTTTGACAGTACCTGGGCTCTAGAGACTACTAACAAGCCTTAACCAAGCTTGTTTCGTCAAGAGTCTTCAGCCAAACCCGAGCCTCTTTAAATAGCCTCAAGGCTGAAACCCTCGCCACCAGTCGACTGCTCCCAGGGCAGTCGACTGGTCCTTTACTAAGCCTAGAGTTACACTCCCCGAGTACATTTCACTCCGCACTTGAACCCTCCCAGCTTAGTTCCCGAGTACAACGACTCACACTAGGACCCTCACAACCTGGTCGACTCTTCACCAGCAGCCTCGACTGTTGCCTTCACGCCCTCTTCATCTTCGGCCCTCGCCCCTCGGATGTGCACGCAAACCTTCAGCTTGTCTCCATGTCATCCTTCACGTACGTCTCGAAGTCTGTGTCCCTCGGGTCATCGTCCCTGCTATCCACGGTCCCTCAGGTGCGCACACAAGCCTCGAGCTTGCCTCCATGCTACCCTTCACCTGAAGACATCAACCAAGTTCATGTGTACCTGTACACCTGCACACTCATGTACACATATTAGTTCAACAACAAACCCTAACTTAAACTCTTTGCCCAAACATCAAAACACTTAGTCACTCTGGACCACAGATTGCCTCAACAGAGGAAATGGCACAACCCCTTAGAGTCCTCGAGAGATCAAATGTAACTTTGGCCTGAGAGCCAAGGCCATAGAGGGTGAAGTTTTTTGTCCGTCCATCGACAACATCATAATAGTTTTGATTAAGTGCATCGATGGATAGAGACTGTGACTCTCCACCCTCTACTGTAGGCTGAGATGCCTGAGCGACTGTCTCAATTATATCCGCTTGTATTATAAAATATAATATGATTAATAATTAATTTGATGATAAGTACCAACGGTAAGCAAGATAAAAACTATTATATAAAGTTAATAATCTTACGTTGATGGCCTTAGAACGAGAATCAACGAATGTGCCAACTTTTTTCTTGTTGGTCTTCACAAAGACCTCCATACTAGTGGGTTGTCGAGTTAACTCTCATTCCTGTATACATAAATATGTTATGCCAATATCATACAAATATCGTAATAAATAAAAATTTTGCTTTGTATCAACTTTAAATTAAACTCACTAAATCAAGAGCATGCTCAACCATAGATTTGAATCAGACATATGCCAAGCGATTTCAGTACTCGAGCCACCTGACTCAGTGCTTCTATTAGCTCAAGCCTTTTCAGCATTTTGTTTCCACCTATGTTGATCCCAATTATCGTCCATGCACCTCATATTTCAGCAAAAATATACGTCGATTTTGTGTCATTTTGTCTGATATAATAGAGGAAGTCTTTGTAAAGTTTGGCACAATAAATGTTCCATATTGATTTAAAGATCTCCTCCTGACCCTCCTCCCAAGTATATCTTTTTTGCAATTACAAATTGAAAATTTAGCATAGTAATGGGTAAATATATTATAAAAATCAAATATATTTATTTACTTACCATAAATTTATTATAATAAAATATTTTCATCTCATGATCCATATGCTTCTATGTAGTAGTTCTACATACTTATTCCTTGAATTTACTGGTGATATAAGATGATACCTTATGGCCATCTAGAGTAAATCTACATGAAAAAAATAAAAATTTATGAGAAAGATATTATGATTAATATATGAACTTTAATTACTAATAACAACAAATACTTACAATTCATCAATAACTCGTAAAACCCGATAGTCACGAGAAACTACTGCCTGCTGCTCTGCCATAAGGAATGTCTACCAAATAATATTACAAGAAATCATAATAAAAGTGACTAACATGATAATAAAAATACAAAACAATATGGAAACATAATTTACTTGATGAATAATAATGCTAATATTTAATCATCATTAACAGGAATAGAAAGAAGATGTTTCTTCAACCAGATAGGAATTACATATTGACTCCTCAACTCTTGCTTTGTTACGTACACTATTCTTTAATTTCCTCAAAAGTTATTCAAATGGATACATCCATCAATACTACACAAGACCAACTATTTGTGCCTCATATGATAAATATACTGGTAGATGTTTCATTAAATCAAAAAAAAAGGTGGAAATATGCGCTCCAACTTACATAGTTTGAGAGGAATGCCTATTTTTAGCCGAAAGATATCATCCATCATAATACACCTCGCTGTCAAATCTCTAAAAAATAGACTCAATTCTGTAAGTATTTGTCAAACATTTTGTGAAAGTAAGTCATGGAAAGCTACTGGAATAAGTCTTTATATGAATACATGGCAATCATGATTCTTCATTCCAAACATCTTTAACTTGTTTATATCCACACATTGAGTCATATTTGAGGTATACCTATCAGGGAATTTTATTTCTCTCAACCAATTATATAAAATTTGCTTACTATCTTTGTCTAATGTAAAATAAGCCTTTGGAAATCTATTGGTTGTTTCATTTATATGCAACTCTCGTCTGTTTGCCAGTTGTTTTAATTCCTCACATGATTTTGCAATGTTTTTAGTTCTTCTAGACACAGTCATCATAGTGTTAAAGATATTATCAAAGAAATTTTTCTCAACATGCATGACATCTAAATTAAGTCGAATGAGGAGATACTTCCAATATGGAAACTCCCATAAAATACTCCTCTTCTTCCATCCACAATTGCACATCCTAACTATATATTTATTTATCTAATCGGAACCTGGTTGAGATTCTAGTAGGAATCCATAACTATCTTTGTTCAATGATTTTCTTCACCTGAAGCATGGACTGGAGAATGTTTTCTGACTACAACATTCTTTAGAAATTTGTTTTTTCGCCTGAAAGGGTAGTCAACTGGTAAAAATTTTCGATGATTATCAAACTATAATACCCTTCCACTACAAGTTAATGAAAATGCATCAGAAGTTGTCCTGTAATATGGGCATGCTAATTTACCAGCTGTGCTCCATCTAGACAACATTGAGTATGCTGGAAAATCACTGATCATCCATAATAATGCAACATCGAATCGAAAACTTATTTTACTTGCAACATCATAAGTCACTGACCTTGCATTCCATAATTCATTCAACTCAGCAATCAGAGGTTGAAGGAAAATATCTATATTACCATTGGTATTGGTTAGAATAGGAATCAGTACAATAAGGAACATAAATTCATTTTTCATGCACATCCATGATGGTAAATTGTACGGTGTCAATATTATTGGCCAAGATGAATATTGTTGCTCTGACTGACCAAATGGCTGAAATCCATCTGTAGAAAGTCCCAATATGACATTACAAGATTTCATTGCATATGAAGGATATACAGTATCAAGATATTTCCATGCAGGGGAATCATAGGGATGATACATTATATCTCCTTCTTGCTCATGCTTATGATGTCATATTATGTGGCATACAGTAGCGGCAAATGCATATAAGCGTCGAAGTCTAGCAGTTAACGGAAAGTAATACATGACTTTCCATGCAATATTTTTCTTCTTCTTCCCTGGTATACGAGTACGATGCTTATAAAGAGGGTAACTATAGATTTTGCATTCACTCAGTTCATTATTTTCATTCCAATATATCATGCAGTTGTTTATATAATAATCAATCTTCTCTACAGGCAAATATAAACCTCTAACCAATTTTTTTGTATTGTAGAAGCTATCGGTCATTATGTTATCAACAGGGAATAATTCTGACATTAATTGACATATTTCATCATAATATCTTTCTAAAAATGATGTTCTACTTTTATATTTAACAATCATAATATCTTTTTGAAAAATGATGATCTACTTTTATATTTAACAACCATACAGTAGCTGATAATTGGGAATGACCAAAAGGAATGCATTCTCACACATCTCTTTCACTAGACGTTAACATTTCATATAGTTACTGATATTCAAGTGCAGGTATTTCATCTATATTGGAATAATCAACTGCATGCATCACATGGTGAACCATCGATTGCATTGTAATATTATTAGTTAATGATTCAGGCAACACAACAAATGTGTTAGATGATGAACCAATAGATGGCCCAATTGGTTTATATACATAAAGTTCTCTAGGACAGTACCAGTTATAGTAATTTGACTCAAAATAATTTTTACATATATGTATTGTCATGGTATTCTCATCACAGTAGGTTGTATTTCTATATTTTCTATGATTACACGGACAATTTAACTCAGCACTATTCATACATTCAGGATGACTCTTAGCAAAGTTCATAAATTATTTAAGTTCAATAATAAAATCATTTATGATAAATATATTATCTAATAGATTGTACATCCAGCTTTGTTCATATACATTATTGTCTAATAAGAATAAATTTTGGAATACTATTAAACTTTTATAAATTGAATGAATTCAGTAGTAAAAGTTAATTAAATAATTTATATTATTAAATCTAGTGAGAACATCATGAGCTAAATTGATTCACATTTTCTTTTATTTTGATGTAGATTTCATGAGCATCAACAAGCATCTTAGTGGTGAATAAAATTAACTTAAATTCCAAGAAACCTATATTTTAGATCAGACAAAAATCAAAGACTACTACTATCTTTAAAGTTTCAATTAAAATTTGCTAACAAAATAATTAGCTTTAAAAGGTAGTTCATGTTGAGGCAATCTATGATCCGTGTGACCATGTATTTTGATGTTTGGGCAAAGGGTTTAAGTTAGGTTTACCCTTCTATTTGATATATGTATATGAGTGTGTAGGTTCTGCAGGATATATACATATAAACTTAGCTTGACGGTTACAGGTCCGATGAAGGATGAAGCATCCGAGAGACCGTGGGTAAGACAGCAA
The DNA here is from genome assembly GCA_024364735.1 of Boesenbergia rotunda. Classification (NCBI taxonomy): domain Eukaryota; kingdom Viridiplantae; phylum Streptophyta; class Magnoliopsida; order Zingiberales; family Zingiberaceae; genus Boesenbergia; species Boesenbergia rotunda. The sequence continues at coordinate 99,452 of JAGFNQ010009576.1, forward strand.
CGATGAACCGACGAAAGCATACTTCGAGACATACGTGAAGGATGGCATGGAGACAAGACGTGAGCTTGTATACATTCGAGGGACGAGAGCCAAAGCGAAAAAGGCTTGAAGGCAAGAGTCAAGGCAGCAAAGAAGAGTCAAGTGAGTTATGAGGGTCCGAGTGCCAGTGAACTGTGTCGGTGATCATGCGGTCAGCAAGAGAGGAGGTGCATTGCCCCTACAAAGAAAAATATCTATCTCTTGTTCTTGCTCAACAAAGATAACGATTAGTTCACAATAAAATAATAACATAAGAATGAACTAAACAGAAATTGAAAAGAGGCACAACCAATTTACTTGGTTTGCAACTAGGAAGGTTGCTAATCCAAGGTAAAATGTAGCTCGATCTCCTGATTAACACCTTGGAGCGGAGAAGCCTTTTACAAAAATGCAAAACTCAGAAAACAGAAAGGAAATTCGTTTACAGTTTATTGCTATTTTGGAACTGAGCTTTAGGGGCCTATTTATAGCCTCAGTCAACTCTATCTGAATGTTGACGTGGCCCAACAGGGGCGCCCGAGTGCTTGGGGGCACCTGACACGTGACTTGGAAGTTATCCCTTCACAACGTTTGCAAACGGCTAGCGGCACCTGATGCATAGGGCCACCTGGGAATAGGGGTGCCCATATGCATAGGGGCGCTAGGGAATAGGGGCGCCCGAGAGCATAGGAGTGCCCTCATTCACCGGAGGCCCAAGTGTTCTCAGGCACCCGAGTAGCTTTCGGTCAACTTTATACTGAACGGTCTCCAACGGGTCTTCTTGTGATTTCGGACCTGTAAGTACCCCTGGTTGATTTTGATGTGATCAACCGATTTAAATTAGGTCCTGGTATGTTTAATCCCTCTGTTAAGTGTGCAGGAGCTAAGGTACGGTGGAAATCGAGCGTAAGACATATCGGACGAGAAGGATTGTGCGGGGAAGTGAGCCGACGGGCTGGGTACAGTCCGAGGGACGCGGAAGTTGCGGAAGAGTACACTGGTGGATCGAGAAGGACATACGCGACGCCCGAGGGACGGGAAACCTGGAGGAAGCACGCTCAAGGGCGAAAGGCCGGAGTCGGGCTCGGGTGAGCCTAACTCCGGTTGGCCGGAAATCACCAGAAGATGAACCAAAAGACTGGTCAGTTTGACCAAGTCAAACCAGGCACCTGAAACAAAAAGAATTTTATTTGTTGCTGTGAAGATTCGAACCAGCAACATCGCCTACGTATATCACCAGCCTTACCGACTGAGATAAGGAAGAGATGTGATTTAAATTGTTGCGAGCAGATGATAAAGTTATTTATCTATTACGAGCAGAAGACAAAGTTATAATTAAACTTTATCTCTTAAAGGATAACTTTATCCTTTAATCAGACCCAATGGATGGAGTTTAATATCATCCAAGATCAACCATCCAGATTACATCCAAGGATCAACTGTCAAGAGAAAATTCCTCAACAATCAACAATCCAGATTTATTCTCTTAGGCTATAAATAGGCTTAGAGTTTCAACCTTTTCAATCAATCATTTTTATTCATTCTTGTAAAATCTCTAAAAGTCTAGTGTGCTATTTTTGTAAGGCTTCTGCGCCACAAGGAGATTTTTATTGAGCGTCCACTGCCTTGGAAGCAACATTCTCAGTTGCGAACAAGTTTCTTTTTTTAAAGACGAGTGCCTTGATGGAGCCAAAAGAGCTGTCACTAATGTGGGTCTCAAATTTAGATATTTGTAAAGCTGGAAACCCTTTTTGCAATCAAACAATAGAAATGTAGTAAAGGGGCACAGGTCGTATTTTCCCTAGGGCTAGTTGAGATAGTTCGATTCGAGCTTTGAGTTTATGTGTCGTTACTATTTTTGGGTTTCAAATATAACTTTGGTTTTGGTTGCAATCAAAAATGACAATGCAATGAAAAGGAAATGAAAGCGCAAGAAAATGTAAGAAACTTGACTAAGTGAGCTGAATAAAGTGTAAGGCAACTAATGACATCAAGCAATTGGAAACCTAAGCAACCAAGGGACTTAACTATCGTTTGGGAAAACAATGCTGATTTTACTTGCAAACCAAATATTAAGCAAAAGAATTAAAACGAGGCTGAAATTTTCGGTTGATACTAATGCCGAAGCTTATCTTCATACAAAGTGGAAAAAAATTGGAACCAACTTGATACACAAGGAAAGAAAACTTATGTGCCAAAAAAAACTAATGCTAAGTGCCAAGCTAATTCTAATGATTCAGAATTGAAACTAATCAATTAGGCGTGGAAAGCACAACTATGAATGCAGTAAATTGCAGGGATAGATGCAGAAATTCAGAATCTGAAAAAAAAAACTGATCAAAACAGGGACAAGTGTTGCAGAAACTTGACACAAACAAACTGCAAAATTTCAGAAACGTGAAGACAGAACTAAACTACTAATTGATTGCATAATCAAACCAGCAGCTGATGTGAAACAATTGGATGTCAAGTAAACAATCAGGTGCAGAATGTAGCAGCAATTAAGTGCAAAAACACTTCAGAAATCAAGTAACCCTGATACAAGTTCAGAACTAAAAAAATGCAGAAATGTAGAACCTGAACTAAGTATTGCAGATACAAATCAGAAACAGAACAAGCAAATTAACTAAATTCGAGAGCTCAAATCTAACTTCAGACGAGATTCAGATGAGCTGATACTTGATACCAACTCAGCCACTACAAACTGTAAACTGCAGAAATGGAAGTTGACACGCATACAAGCTGAGCTAAAAGTTCAGAAATAAAATTGAATGAGAAACAAACTCAGATCTAATGCATTAACACACTAAATGTTGTCTTCAATTACAGGAATTAAACTAGACACGAATTGAAACTGAAATAAACTGAAGAATTCAGACTAAGCTGGAATGTTCAGAAACAGGGCTGATATGCAATAGCAACTTGATACGCAAACAGAAAAATAGGAAATAAACTGAATTCAAATTCAATTGTTCACTGATCGAACTCACTAGCTAACTACTTGCAGAATGGAACCTAATTACTGCTGAAACAATTCAGAAAAAGGAAACTTAAGCATCTGATACAAAATCTGAAACGAAACTAATTGCATAATGAAATTACAGCTAATACAAAAAAGAAATACAATAAGAAACTAATCCTCGACCATTCCCTTGTCTCAAGACCTCCTTGCCGTCACACAAGAGGAAGCCAAAACCCTTCAACTCGCAAATCACTGGGAAAATAGCTCCAATCTCAGATCTGCTCACAGACTTCACTCGGCTGGAAAATCCAATCCGATCTTCTAGATCTCGCGAGGTAGAATTGTTATGGAGATTTGGTGTTGATCAGAAACTATCAGAAGACCCTTCGGACAGCTCCGATTGAAAAGAATGGCATGCGATCGCGATTTAGTTGATCAAATCACAGAAATGAATGAAACCCTCAATCCACTCTGCCCCGGTGAGAATCCGAGCTAGAACTTCAATGGAAACCTTCTCCCAACAATCCAGATCGTGTTCCAAGGTTGTGATCGAGATGGTCACGCCTCTGATGAAGAAAACTTGAAGGAAAACGATGAAAAACTCGGAAAGAACGAAGACAGTGGCTGAAGCTCGGCGAGGACGCGACCCCCTGTTCTGCGGAGGGAATTCCCATTTAAACTTAAGCCATTAAATTTAGACGGCTGAGATTATTCAAAGCTCATCCAACGGCTAATCTCTGTCTGATTTGGATCAAACTTTTCAGATCTTGATCAAGGGTCAGGATCTATCTATCAGTGGCTCGGATCTTCCAAATTTGCAACGGATGGTTCAGATCACCTTGCTCTTTAAATGGACGGTCTAGATCCTCCTGAACTTGATCTGACAGCCAGATGATCTCTGATTTGGATGAAACTTTCAGATCTTGATCCAAGTGATTGATTAACCTTAATCCCAGCTCGGATTGATCAGAAGTTCTCGAATGGCCAAGATCTAACCGTTTCCGCATCGGACGGCCCATATTAGTCGACGCTTGATCACTTGATCCAGTCCACTTTTAACTCAACTTTGACCCAGCATGACCTAGGTCCATGATCCTTCCAAGCCTACAAAAGTAGATCAAAAATTTAGTGACAAAACAACTCAAATATATAAAAATTTGCAATTAGGTCCAAAAAGAATATAAATCCTAGAACCTAGGGTAAATCCACAATTACGCAAGTAAAATATGGGTCAAACACAGATTTTAGCATCTAAATTGATCAATAAAATGATACTTATCAACTCCCCCACCCTTAAGCTTGAACATCTCGCGAAAAGTACTAAATATGTATCCCTTAGCTTTTCTCATACATAAGTAGAAGCAATTGAAAAGAAATTACCTAAGATTGTTAATTCTCAAAAATCTAAGCTCTATGGATTAATATCTTGTCCTTAAATCAACAACGTAGCAATTTCAACCTTCATGATTCATTGAGATGAATTTCACTCACTAAACCTCTCAAGGAAAATTTTTGGTGGCTCTCTTCCTAAGTTCTAAGTACATGATGAAAATGAAGCTCACTCATACACACATGCTTTTTGCACTACCATAGGCTTGCTTGTTATCTACTCTCTACCATTATTCATGATTAGAATCAACATCTACAGAAATTCATCAAACAAGATAAAGATATATGAAATGATAAAAATGAAGTAAAAGCCAAGTAAATAGCAAATTTGAATGAGTGGAAGACTTGAATGCTCAAGGATATTTTTGATGTACTTTGCCCTCTTGTCAATCCTCATAATGAAATCAAAAGTGTGATGGAGTAAAGCTTTGGCATTGCCCTTCAAAAATTTGATGAAAAGACCTCATCAACTCCTTTGTGCCAATTTTACTCTTGCGTGCCAACCTTGCTTCCTTCTCTTCCTTTTCTGATTTTGTTTTCTTTTTCTTTCTCTCTAGTAAATTCAGAATGTAATGGAGCAAAACTTGGGTTCTGATGAAAACACCTTCACTCATTTAATGGTGCCAAAACTTCAATTGGATGTCACTTGTTTCTTTGTTTCCTTGTTGTTTTTTTTTCAAACTGTTTTTTTTTCTGATCTCAAATTCTCTAATGGATCATTTCGGCTCATAGTTTGTATCAGAGAACTTGAAACATCAAACAACAATTAAAGACTTAGATGCTCCACATACAACCTCCACCAACTAACTCTTGCAACTTACTCTTGATACTTAACCTTTTCAAGTTGGCACCTCTTTCATTTTTTTTCTGTTTCAATTTCCAGCTCCACGGTATTAACATCAATTCTTTTTTTTTTCCTTCAATTCTCTGATTCCTAACAACAATTAACATCAATCGTATTGTTGAGTTGGAATGCTTCACCCAATGAGTTGATACACTCCATTCTTCCTTTAGCTTCGGCACTTCACAGCAAGTTCTTGTTTTTTTTTCTGAGAACCCAATCAGCCACCTTCTTTTGATCAGTAATGGATGTGTTCAACGATTTCTAGTACTTACTTCCCCACTTCACAGCTCGGAAAATCAAGTTCAGTCAAAAATTTGATACCAAATTGCTTGTATGGAAACACAATCTTAATTCTTCCAAACATTCCAATCTGATTTTTTTTTTTTACAAATTCAACAACAGCCCTTCAATTATTTCAGCACCTTACAGTTTCTCACTTCCAAATTTCCAGATTATTCAGATTTTCAAACATCTTCTTCCACTTAATGGCTTGATACTTTGCTTCCTTTGTTTTTTTTTCTGCTCATTTCTTTTCCACTTGGGCTCAGTTTTTCTTCCTTCTTCAACTGAATTAAACTTGGCACAGAATTCCTACATTAGTTTCAGGTTAACACAGTTGCCACTCATCCTCTAGCATAATAGCCGAACATGCTCCATAGCAATTTTGATACATCTTCTTCATTTCCGTGCCCTTTTCTTTTCTCCATTACAGATTTTTTTTCCCATTGTATGCCACTTGGATCTTTGAAATGTAATAAGAATCTAGATGCTCCAATTGGTTCCATCCTTAACCTCTTCTTTTTGCTCATTCTTGACACCCAACTCACTTCAATTTGGCACATGAAATTGTAAAAACAAAAAATCAAAAGAAGTGCATCCTTGATAAAAATTGATTCCAAATCACTAACCACTCCCCCACACATAATCATTTGTCCGTCTCGGGCAAAATAACATCAAAGAACATCCCCAAACAAACAAGTCCCTATAAAAGTATGGTTAAGAGTAGAAGATAAGGAAAGAAAAATAGAATGAACATGATTATTGCCAAAAATTGATATGGAAAGGTAAACAAATTGATTAGACTCTATAGATGTGATCCAATCATTGAAATATGATTTTGAAAGAACCTAAGCAAGTTCTAGAGTACAATCACATGTATGTATCACAAAAAATAAGGCTAATCCTCACTAGGTACAAATAATTCATCTCAAGTCCTCAATCAAGAATCCATGGCCAAGTAGTACTCAAGCATCCAAGATTTCATCCATGAGCTCAAATCTAAAGTTTTAACAACCAAATTTAATTTGTTTTCAAAATACTCTAAAATGCCATGAAGATAACCTAAAGGGATACATTTATTCCTATTCATCAAGAAAAAGTGCCAAAAGAAATAACATGGTATTTACAATGTCTATTAATTCATCCTACTTTATTCAAGCATTTATTAACAAAGACTCTTTTAAAAGAAAATTCTACTTCTTGAAAACATAAAAATGAAACATGCAATGAAAGAAAATATAAGAAAGAATAAACTCCCCTTTATTTCTAGCGGTCGGAGTCTATCAAGTAATAACCTCCATCGTGGTAGTGGAGGAGAATGGGTAGTTGAGAGAGCTCCTTTCATGTGATCTATATCATGGTGCATATCTCCCCCACACTTAGACTTTACAGCAAATTGTTCAGGTGGCCGAAGGTGATTTAGGTACAAGAGCCATTTAAGAGGTAGAGTGCTTCGGATTAAAGTAAGATCACATCTTCCCTCTTTATTCTTTTTAGAAAACCTTCCAGGAGGTTGAAGACTGTCTAGATGGAGTACCCACTCAAGAAATCTCTAGGACCCTGCAAAACCATGTAAAACCTTTCTCATGCGTGTAGGGTAAGGTAGAAGTGTAATATCATCAATCTCTACATAAAATGTATCCAAAAATACATCGCATCCAATAAAATCAATTTTTGGTACCTCAGTAAATTTTTCACAAACAGTTTCTACATAAGGTATATCAAGAAATGTTTCACAGCCAATAAAATCAATCTCTGGTACCTCCATAAGTTTTTCACATTCAATTTCAGCATAAGATATAGCAAGAGATTCTTCACAATAAACAACTTCAATTTCAGGCTCTTCTAAAAATTTTTCACAATTAAAATCCATCAAAGGTATATCAAGAAATTTTTCGCAACCCATAAAATCGATATCGGGCACCTCCATAATTTTGTCACACTCAATTTTAGCATAAGAAATAACAAGAGATTCATCACAATAAACAACTTCAATTTCAGGCTCTTCTAAAATATTTTCACAATCAGTTTTAGCATAATCTGTCTCAAGAATATCATAGCCATGAATAAAATCAAGCCTGGGTACCTCTAAAGAATTTCCATAATTATTTTTCACAAATGATGTATCAATATATGCTTCACGTGCAATTCTAGACATCTCCCTGAAATTTTCTAAAGGAAAAGAAGAAATACTTACCTGATCGTGCTGAAAAATGTCTGTTGGTTCTACAAGAAATACCTCCATCTCAGGCTCAAATTCTGGTGGACATTCAACTGGAATAGGTGATCCTTGGGTACTTGCTCCCATTATGCAAGTCCCTACACTTCCTGGCTTGTCCTCTGAATTTCCTAATGTATCGGTCAATGGTGGTGGTCCCTGGGGCTCTGTGCAATCTTCTACACCTGTAGAATCATCTCTGTGCATGCCTCCTTAGTAATACCTGCAACAACCTTATTAAAAAGATTAGGACTATCAATAGCAGTATCATCACAAAATAAAAAACAAGAAAACTCCGGTAAAGCTTCAGTTTTGAAATCAAGGCTGTTGCATGCTTTTCCATCCATCTCCTCAGCTTCGTCTGAAATCAAAACTCCTCCCACTATGTCAAATGCAACATCATCAGCAATCAACTGTGCCTCAACAATCTCATCTGGGGTGTCCATGCTCATAATAGAGTGATCTCCCCTAGGATCCTTCATGGCATCGAAAATACTAAACTGGACTACTGTGTCCCCCACCTCCATCGAAAGTGTGCCATCATATACATCAATTTTTGTTCTAGCAGTCTTCAGAAAAGGCCTTCCAAGGATAAGTGGGGATCTATGTGCAAGATACTCTCCTTCCATGTCTAGAATGTAGAAGTCTACAGGGAAAATCAACTCCTTCACTTTTACCAAAACATCTTCAATAACTCCTGCCGGGCGGGTCTGGCTTCTATCTGCTAGCTGAATCACAACTCCAGTGGGCTGTAGATGGCCAATGCCAAGCATCTGGAAGACCGTCCTGGGCATGACATTAATGGAAGCTCCTAAATCCAGCATGGCATCATGTAGCGTGGTGCTCCCTATCTCACAAGATACAGTAAACATGCCAGGGTCTTCACATTTCTGAGGTATGGCATGGATGAGTGATGAAACATTTTTCCCCATGCTGACCAACTCATTTTTCTTAAGCTTCTTCTTGTGAACACATAGATCTTTCAGGAACTTAGCATATTTAGGAATCTGTTTAATCATTGTCAGCAAGGGTACATTAATTTCTACTTTGCTAAAAAGTATTACCAGCTCATTGTACTCTTTGGTTTTCTCCTCCTCCACTTGTCTTTTGGCTTGAGTTTTCCACTGTGGAAAGGGCAAGGGCACCCTAATTTCTTCCTCTTGAACCGAAGATGAAGGGGTTGATTTGTGAGCTGCTGTCCCCTTCGATGTAGTTGCTGTAAAATCTGTTTCGGGACTGATTTGTGCTTCATTTTCCACCAAAATTATAGGATTGCTTGATGAGGGAGTTGAGCATGAGCTAGGGGTGGAATCAACTGATTTTGGAGTGATTTCAGGGTTGTTTTGAGTTGGAAATGAAGGTGCTGCCCTATTTTCAGAAAATTCAGCTCTTGGACTATTTTGAGTTGATGCAACCTTCCCACTCCTCAAATAAATTGCGCTAACGTTTCCCCTTGGATTAGGAACAGTTTGAGAAGGTAATTGGCTTGATCCTTGAGCTTTATTTTGATTTATTTCACTAGCCATTTGCCCAATTTGCCTCTCGAGATTTTGTATAGCGGCAAAAATATTACCCTGCTGTGATTGTTGTAATTGGGGTTGTTGGGGCTGAAAGGATGGCTGAAATTGCTGTTGATAGGGCTGAATATTTAGTTGGAATGTTGGGGAAATTTGTGGAGAATTATAACCTTGAAAACTCTGATTTTGAAATGGAACTTGTTGTGGTGAGGGCTAAAATTGATTGGGCTGAAATCCTTGATTTTGGGGCTGAAAACTTTGATTCCAAGGCTGGAAATTTTGCTGCGATTGTTGAACTTGCTGCTGTGAAAGTTGATATTGCTATGGATAATTCAGATTCCCTTGAAAACCTTGTTGAATCCCTTGAAATGGCTGCTGAAATGGTTGCTGGAAGTGCTGATTTGGGGGCTGAATTTGCTGATTTAGCTGCTGTGATTGCGGTTGTAGTGGCTGTGCTTGCTGGAAAATTTGTTGGGGTTGCTGAAATTGTTGTTGTGGTGGGCCTTGTTGGTAAAAAGAATTTTCATACCTCAGATTTGGATGATCCCTCCAACCAGGATTATAAGTAGAGGAGTAAGGGTTGTTTCTGGCTTGAAATTGTCCCCTAACCAATGCCGCTAGTGACTCATCTTGTTGGAGGTTGGGACATGAATCTGAATTATGTTTCTGGCTAGAGCAAATACCACATACACTCATCACCACTTGACTTGGTTGTGGAGGCACTGAAAGAGTTGAATTTTTACTTGCAAAATTGAGACTCATTTGCTTAACCGCTGATGTGAGCTCTACCAATGCATTCTTAATCTCCTTCTGATCACTAGAAATCACCTGAACTTCATTAACCCCTCTAGTAGATAATGCTCTGCTTCCAAACTGCTGAGAATTTTCTACCATGTTCGAAATAAGCTCCCTAGCTTGATTTGGTGTTTTGTTGACTAATGCCCCTCCAGCTGCAGCATCAATCATAATCCTATCCATCTATAATAATCCCTCATAAAAGTACTGGATGAGGAGCTGCTCACTAATCTGATGCTGGGGGCAACTGGAGCAAAGCTTGTTGAATCTCTCCCAGTAATCATAAAGTGTCTCCCCCACCACTTGCTGAATGTCACAAATACTTTTTCTGATGATTGCAGTTCTGGAGGCTGGGAAATATTTTTCTAAGAATGCCTTCTTCATGGAAATCCAGCTAGACATAGCCCAGTAGGTAAGTAGTAAAACCAGTCCTTAGCTGCTCCAGTCAAAGAGAAAGGAAAAGCCCTCAACTTGATATCTTCTTCTGAAATACCCTGAGGTTTCATAGTGGAGCAAACAACATGAAATTCATGCAGGTGTCTGTTTGGATCTTCTCCAGATAATCCTTGAAACTTTGGCAGCAAATGGATAAGTCGAGATCTAAGCTCAAAATCTCCACCCAGCTCTGGATAAGAAATGCTAGAATACTGAAATGTAGCATCTGGTGCTGCGAGTTCTTTCATGGTCTTCTGGTGGTATGTCATCTGATCAACTGAATAGGCTGAAATAGACTGAGTAGGAATAATGCCAAATCCCTCTGAATCACTGAGCTGGCTCCTCCTAGCTCTGAAAGTCCTCTCAATCTCAGAGTCAAAGTCCTTAAAATCACCACCTGTAGACCTGGTCATAAAATCAAAAACAAATCACAGTACAAGTATATAGAAGGATGAAACAAATAAAATCAGATGACAAGATATAGCAGTAAGTATAAAAATGGATCAAGAAAAATATGAAATGAACACACAAGCAAAAATCAAACAACTCAACTAGTATGTTCCCCAGCAACGGCGCCAAAAATTTGATGGACCCAAAAGAGCTGTCACGAATGTGGGTCTCAAATTTAGATATTTGTAAAGCTGGAAACCCTTTTTGTAATCAAAGAATAGAAATGTAGTAAAGGGGCCACAATCGTATTTTTCCTAGGGCTAGTTGAGATAGTTCGATTCGAGCTTTGAGTTTATGTGTCGTTACTATTTTTGGGTTTCAAATATAACTTTGATTTTGGTTGCAATCAGAAATGACAATGCAATGAAAAGGAAATGAAAGCACAAGAAAATGTGAGAAACTTGACTAAGTGAGCTAAACAAAGTGTAAGGCAACTAATGACATCAAGCAATTGGAAACCTAAGCAACCAAGGGACTTAACTATCTTTTGGGAAAACAATGCTGATTTTACATGCAAACCAAATATTAAGCAAAAGAATTAAAACGAGGCTGAAATTTTCAGTTGATACTAATGCCGAAGCTTATCTTGATACAAAGTGGAAAAAATTGGAACCAACTTGATACACAAGGAAAGAAAACTTATGTGCCAAAAAAAATAATGCTAAGTGCCAAGCTAATTCTAATGATTCAGAATTGAAACTAATCAATTAGGCGTGGAAAGCACAACTATGAATGCAGTAAATTGCAGGGATAGATGCAAAAATTCAGAATCTGAAAAAAAAAACTGATCAAAATAGGGACAAGTGTTGCAGAAACATGACACAAACAAACTGTAAAATTTCAGAAACGTGAAGACAGGAACGAAACTACTAATTGATTGCAAAATCAAACCAGCAGTTGATGTGAAACAATTGGATGTCAAGCAAACAATCAGGTGCAGAATGTAGCAGCAATTAAGTGCAAAAACACTTCAGAAATCAAGTAACCCTGATACAAGTTCAGAACTAAAAAAATGCAGAAATGTAGAACCTGAAATAAGTATTGCAGATACAAATCAGAAACAGAACAAGCAAATTAACTAAATTCGAGAGCTCAAATCTAACTTCAGACGAGATTCAGATGAGCTGATACTTGATACCAACTCAGCCACTACAAACTGTAAACTGCAGAAATGGAAGTTGACACGCAAACAAGCTGAGCTAAAGTTCAGAAATAAAATTGAATGAGAAACAAACTCAGATCTAATGCATTAACACACTAAATGTTGTCTTCAATTGCAGGAATTAAACTAGACACGAATTGAAACTGAAATAAACTGAAGAATTCAGACTAAGCTGGAATGTTCAGAAACAGGGCTGATATGCAATAGCAACTTGATACGCAAACAGAAAAATAGAAAATAAACTGAATTCAAATTCAATTGTTCACTGATCGAACTCACTAGCTAACTACTTGCAGAGTGAACCTAATTACTGCTGAAACAATTCAGAAAAAGGAAACTTAAGCATCTGATACAAAATCTGAAACGAACTAATTGCAGAATGAAATTATAGCTAATGCAAAAAAGAAATACAATAAGAAACTAATCCTCGACCATTCCCTTGTCTCAAGACCTCCTTGCCGTCACACAAGAGCAAGCCAAGAACCCCTTCAACTCGCAAATCACTGGGAAAACAGCTCCAATCTCATATCTGCTCACAGACTTCACTCGGCTGGAAAATCCAATCCGATCTTCTAGATCTCGCGAGGTAGAATTGCTATGGAGATTTGGTGTTGATCAGAAACTATCAGAAGACCCTTCGGACAGCTCCGATTGAAAAGAATAGCATGTGATCGAGATTTAGTTGATCAAATCATAGAAATGAACGAAACCCTCAATCCACTCTGCCCCAGTGAGAATCCGAGCTAGAACTTCAATGGAAACCTTCTCCCAACAATCCAGATCGTGTTCCAAGGTTGTGATCGAGATGGTCACGCCTCTGATGAAGAAAACTTGAAGGAAAACGATGAAAAACTCGGAAAGAACGAAGACAGTGGCTGAAGCTCGGCGAGGACGCGACCCCCTGTTCTGCGGAGGGAATTCCCATTTAAACTTAAGCCATTAAATTTAGACGGCTGAGATTATTCAAAGCTCATCCAATGGCTAATCTCTGTCTGATTTGGATCAAACTTTCCAGATCTTGATCAAGGGTCAGGATCTATCTATCAGTGGCTCGGATCTTCCAAATTTGCAACGGATGGTTCAGATCACCTTGCTCTTTAAATGGACGGTCTAGATCCTCCTGAACTTGATCTGACGGCCAGATGATCTCTGATTTGGATGAAACTTTCAGATCTTGATCCAAGTGATTGATTAACCTTAATCCCAGCTCGGATTGATCAGAAGTTCTCGAATGGCCAAGATCTAACCGTTTCCGCATCGGACAACCCATATTAGTCGACGCTTGATCACTTGATCCAGTCCACTTTTGACTCAACTTTTACCCAACATTACTTAGGTCCATGATCCTTCCAAGCCTACAAAAGTAGATCAAAAATTTAGTGACAAAATAACTCAAATATATAAAAATTTATAATTAGGCCCAAAAAGAATATAAATCCTAGAACCTAGTGTAAATCCACAATTACGCAAGTAAAATATGGGTCAAACACATATTTTAGCATCTAAATTGATCAATAAAATGATACTTATCATGCCTCCACTTTCATAATTTTTTTCCCGTCTATTCACCCCCTCTAGCCGGTCCAACCCGATCGAACAAGTGGTATCAAAGTCAAGGTCGTCGCAGAAGGACTAATCACCGACTACAACAATTTCAAGAAAAATTGTTAGAGTCATAATCTACCCGCCAAAATTTGAGGGGGAGTTCACAATGTGGAAGTGCTAAATGCAGGTATTTTTTAAAACAAATATTGAACTGCAATTAATTATGAAAAATGGTTTTTCAATTCCAAAAGACAACAACGACAAGGATAAAGAAATAGAGTCGTGGACTAAGAAGGAGCAAGCGGACTTTGTAGCAAATGGCAAAGCGGAATTTCATCTACTAGCCGTTCTTCCCGCACAAGAAGTCAACCGCATCGGAAATTACAACTCTGCAAAAGAGCTCTGGGAGAAATTCCTGGAATTGCATGAATGTACCTCAAAGGCAAAACTAGCGCGACGAGACCTTCTTCGAAACCAACTGACAAACCTCCGAAAGCAGGATGAAGAATTAGTTGCGCATTTACACGCCAAGGTAAAAAACTAATCACAGACCTTGAAAACCTCGGAGAAAAGGTAACAAGTCGGGACGCTCAAAGGTATGTCTTAAATGCATTTCCGAGAACCCCGAAATGGACCTCGGTAATCGACGCTTATTTCATTTCGAAAGATTTAGCGGTAAGTACATTAGAGCAATTATTTTCTACTTTGGAACTTCATGAATCTCGTTTTGTAGAAAAAAATAAGAAAGCAGGCATCGTCGCACTGAACACAAGGAAGATCCATTTCGACGAGGAATCCTCGACTGACGACGAAACAACAAAAATGGTAAGTTCTTTTAAAAGTTTTTTTAAAGCTAACAAATTTTCAAGAACGCAGAAAAGAAGACGGTCCCCAAAGAAGCGAATAATCAGATGCTACAACTGTAAAGAGGAGGGACACCTGAAGGACCAGTGTCCTAAACTCAAAAACTAGCCAAAGAAGAAAAAGGCACTGAAGGCCACCTGGGATGAGTCCTCGTCAGAAGAGTCGGAAGGTCAAGAATACGCGGGACTTGCGCTGATGGCAAATCATCAAAAAGGGAGCACTGATGAAGGGGGAGAGATGTCAGAAGAAACCGACGATGAAGAAAGAACCTCGCTTTTCGAAAGCGACCCAGTAAGTGAGGTTTATTTTCTTCCTCATGATCAGTTATATGCTGGAGTTAAAGCTTTGCTCAAATCTAATTGTAGATTAGAAAAAGAAAATTAAAAATTAAAAAATGAATAACACTTACATCCTCGTCTGAAATTTTGAAAAATGAAAATGATAATTTGAAAAACTTGGTGCAAAAATTAGAACTTGATATTGCATATTTACGCCAAATGAAAAATAGCTTTCCTGATAATTTAAATTGGTATTTTAAAAATCATAAGGGCCAATTTAAAAAGGTGCTCAAAAGCTATATTCCACCTAAGTTTTTAATTAATCCAGTAGATAGGAACTTATTTTGGGTTCCTAAATTTGTATTAAACTGATAATTTTTTTGGTTATTATATATGTGCGCATTTTGTTTCTCTAACAAAAATTATGTCTTTATTTTTTTATGCACAATTATGTTGTTTATCTACTGGAACTTCTTTCAAAAATTTTCGAATATTTTTCCCTCGAAATTTGAAATTAAGAGTTTAGGGGAAAGACTCATTACAATTTTTTTCAAATTTTTCGAAGTATTTTTTCCAATATTTTAAAATTTATTCTTCAAGAACTCTTATGTGTTGGTTTGTCATTTTTGGACTTGATGAACGAATTTAAAACTCAAAATTTTTGTCCAAACTCATATTTCATCTTCGACTTTAACAAAAATATTCAGATTTTTTTTTGATTTTTTATGAATTGTTTATTGAAATATAATTTTTTTAAAAAAAATCGATAGAAAAATATTTTGACCAGATCTGATTTTTTTGGAACCCCTCATCAGCTGTGGATTTTATCAAAAAAATTTTAGATTTTATTTAAGTCATTTTAAAAAAAATGGAATTAAATTTGAAAAAATATGTCATTTTAAAATTTGAAAAATCTATGATAACGCGATTTTTTTCACTTAGAATATTTTTTATCGCACTCAAACATTTTCTTTTTCCCTAATTATATTTTCTCATTTTTTGATGTGATCAAAGGGAGAGGAATAGTATTAAGTTAAGGGGTAGAATTTTAATTTACTCGAAATTTAAGTTTTACTGTTTACATTATTATGCATGTTTTTTTATTTTGATTACCCTAACTTAACTTGGATTGATGCACATCAAAAAGGGGGAGATTGTAAGTACCCCTGGTTGATTTTGATATGATCAACCGATTTAAGTTAGGTCCTGGTATGTTTAATCCCTCTGCTAAGTGTGCAGGAGCTTAGGTATGGAGGAAGTCGAGCGTAAGACGTAGCGGACGAGAAGGATTGTGCGGAGAAGTGAGCCGACGGGCTGGGTACAATCCGAGGGACGCGGAAGCTGCGGAAGAGTACACCGGTGGATCGAGAAGGACGTACGCGACGCCCGAGGGATGGGAAACCGGGAGGAAGCACGCTCGAGGGGCGAAAGGTCGGAGTCGGGTTCGGGTGAGCCTAACTCCGGTTGGCCGGAAATCACCCAGAAGATGAACCAAATGACTGATCAGTTTGACCAAGTCAAACCAGGCACCTGAAACAAAAAAATTTTATTTGTTGCTATGAAGATTCGAACCAACAATCTTGCATGCCTATATCACCAACCTTACCAACTAAAATAAGGAAGAGATGTGATTAAAGTTGTTGCAAGCAGATGATAAAGTTATTTATCTGTTGCGAGCAAAAGACAAAGTTATAATTAAACTTTATCTCTTAAAGGATAACTTTATCCTTTAATCAGATCCAGTGGATGCAGTTTAATTTCATCCAAGATCAACCATCCAGATTACATCCAAGGATCAACGGTCAAGAGAAAATTCCTCAACAATCCAGATTTATTCTCTTAGGCTATAAATAGGCTTAGAGTTTCAACCTTTTCAATCAATCATTTTTATTCATTCTTGTAAAATTTCTAAAAGTCTAGCGTACTATTTTTGTAAGGCTTCTCCGCCACAAAGAGATTTTTATTGAGCGTCCACTGCCTTGGAAGCAACGTTCTCAGTTGCGACCAAGTTTCTTTCTTTAAAGACGAGTGCCTCCACTTTCATAATTTGTTTTCCGTCTATTCACCCCCCCTCTAGCCGGTCCAACCCGATCCAACAGGACCTTCCATAGTCAGACTCACCCGAACCCTCCTCTGGCCTTCTCCCCGAACGTGCTTTCGCCCGGCTTTTCGTCCCTCGGATGTCACGTGTATCCTTCTCGCTCCACCAGCGTACTCTTCCACATACCTTCGCGTCCCTCAGATGCACCGAGCCCGTCGGCTCCCTTCTCGTGTCATCCTTCTCGACCGCTGCATCTTCCGCTCGACTTCATGCGCTCATAAGCTCCTGCACACTTAAACACATGGATCAAAACACCATAGGACCTAAATTAAGATGGTTGACCACATCAAAATTTACCTGGGGTACTTACAATCTCCCCTTTTTGATGTGCATCAACTAGAGTTAAGTTAGGGTAAGAAAACACATAAAAAAATATAAGAATAATATGTGATAATGTAAGCACAAAAAAATATTAAATTAAGCCTTCCCCTTAATTTAGTCATCTTTCTCCCTTTTGATCACATCAAAATCTAAACATGTTAAGGGCAAAACTGACACTAAAAAACATTATAGAAAATTATTTGAACATCCAACATTTTCGAAAATATTTGAGTACATGTCAAATATGATTGTTTGTTTTTAGAAAATTTAGTTTTTAAAATCTTCCTCAAAAATTATTTTTAAAATATAAAGTTTAATTTTTGAAAAACAATTTATAATAATTTATTTTTACTTGAAAAATTAATCAAATTTTTATCCAAGTTAGAATTTTGGCAGACTTATTTCAAGAAAAATTATCAAAGTAAAATTAATTTTTTAACTTCCAAGAAGATAATTTTTGAATTCAAGGTTAATAATTTTGAAAAGAAAATTTTAAAATTTGATTTCAACTTCAAATAAATTTAAAAAATTTTCTCAATGCTTAAAATATAATCCATAGATCCTGAAAAATCAAATTTGTTGAAATTATTTTTTTAAGTATTTTTAAAATTTAAAAAAATATGTTTTCGAATGAAAAATTATAATAAATCTATTTAACTACTAAAAATTTTGAAAAAATATTTGTAGATAGTACATAGGAGGCTCTATCATAAAAAAATATCAAACTAATTTTTCTATAACAGCTATATCTTTGAAAAAAAAGGTTTCAATAAGATTACAAATAAAGTATTAATTTCCAAAAAAAATTAATTACTAATTGACAAGTAAATAATAAATGAAATCTAACAGTTCGGTATAGATTTTGGAACCCAATATAAGTTCTTTCCAATATGATTAATCAAAAATTTAGGTGGAATATAATTTTTAGGAATTTTTATAATTTGGCCCCTGTGAAAACGAAAATACCAATTTAGTCCTCCATTATATCTAATTTTAGAACTAGAAACTTTAGAGCAAGCATGATTTTTCAAAATTTCAATTTTGTCCTTTAGCTTTTCATTGTCATGTTTTAATTTATCAAACATTTCAAATGAACATGAAGAAAATAGTTATTTTTTTAGTTCTAAATTTTTATTTTCTAATTTGTATAGTGATTTTATTATTGCCTTTATACCTAAATAGAGTTCATCATGAGGTAGAAGGCATACCTCACTTATCATATTTTTTTCGAACTCTGATGCTCCCCCTTCATCGCTACTATCTTGAGATGTGGCTCCCCATTATCGATACATCCTTCTTCTTCATGGGTGATCATTAGTGCTAGTCTGGCATGTTCCTTGAGATCGGAATCTTCTGATGAGAACTCGTCCCATGTTGCCTTTGGGTTGTCGGTCTTTGCCTTCGTTGCCCCTTTTTCTTTGTTCTTCAACATGGGGTACTTTTCCTTGATGTGTCCCTCTTTGTCGTAGTGACAACATTTAATCTTTCTTTTTCTCCGAGGGTGTCTCTTGGCCTGCATCTCATTAAATTTATTAGATTTTAAAAAAATCTTGAATTTTCTTATCATGTATGTTGTGTCTTCTTCATCTTCTAAAGACTCCTTCTCGTGTTGGATCTTCCTCGTTCTTAGGGCTATGTTTTCCATCTTTCTACCATTCCCTGTACACCAAGACTCGTGAAGTTTTAAAGTATAAAATAATTATTCTAAAGTACTTACCTCTATGTTCTGGGAGATATAATATGAATTTATTACTGATGTCCACTTTAGGGTTCTTGGAAATGCGTTTAGAGCTCTTGCCCGATCGACCTCACAGATATGTGTGATGGTTGTAGATTGATGTAAATGGGTGACACATGTCATTGCAACATTTGTATACGATGTATCTTGCATTTGTTTGAGCTATGATTGGTGCACTTGATTGACATGCATATATATATTTGATTTACATTTGTTATTCGATCTGGATCTCCTCAGTAGTACTAGCAGCTTATTGACTTGGTATGGGTCTGATCATGCCCTGTATGTATGTTTTTGCATTTGTTGTGCACTCTACATTCCGGAGACTGTATACTTTGTTTCTATCTGCTGTAGTTACTTTGTTTATACCATGCAATTATCTATTCATAATATTCGCAGAGTTCGACCCCGGACTCATCACCACCTGCTTTTCTTTTTATTTCAGGTAGTAGATAGTTGCGTCTCGTGCCACAGGAAATGATCCATATATCATCCCTTATTGTTGAGTTTTTTTGTTTGAGTTGTATTATATTTTCTAAAGATGTTATTTTGTTTTTGTTAGTAGACATGTCGATATTTCATCATTCTTTGGTAGACTTGTACTTATATCGTGGGTTTCTAATTTATTTGCATTTACTCTGCAGCATTTTAGTTATTTATTATTTATTAATTGGATGTTAATAAACTGTGTGGATGTTTTGTGTTATTTCTTTTGCTATTGCCAGCCGCTTGTGGTTGTGAGTATGATATAAGTGAGCGGAATGTATATAGCTTTATATTGTCCGCTGTACAGGGGTGATGCTGCTCGATTTTCGAGCAAGCATGGGCCTCTTGGGCGTGACAGTTTGTTTTCTTTGTTAGTTTAGTTTGTTTTGTATTCCATGTGCGCTAACAAGTGTAGGAAGAGAACCGCGAATTGAGGGCGATGAGCTATTCACCCCCCCTTTAGCCGGCCTACAATCTCGTACAATTGGTATCAGAGCAAGGTTGCTCATCTACGGACTAACCGTCGGGAGAGCAAAGTGCTAGAGGAAAATGACATTTAAAGAAAAATTAAGGGACGACATTACCATTCCACCTCCATACAATCGCGAAAACTTCGATTATTGGAGGTTACAAGTGAAGATTTGGTTCGATATGGATTGGGAAATGATGATATCCATAGAAGAACCATTTGAAGTCCCAAGAGACAAGTATAGGAAGAAACTCCAACCAAGCTATTGGACTAAGGAGCAACAATCATAATCAAAGGCAAATGAGAAGGTAATCTCAATTTTAATTAATATTTTACCTAATGATGTGATGAGCGGTGTAGGTAAATACAAGAATGCTCATGAGCTATGGAGTAAGGTGATAGCTCTTCATGAAAGCCCTACACAAGCACAAGAAGAAGAACCTAAGGAGATGGGTTTAATTGTCTAAGGAGTAGAGGTGGAGCAACTGGAAGTTGATTCATGTTTAACATCCGAGGAGAAGAAGAAAGAAGAAGAAGAATCATCTACCTACTCAAGTGAAGTGACACAAGAAGATGAGAGATCATCCATATCATCCAAAGTTGAAGAGGAAGCCAAAACAAATGAAGAAGAGATCTTGGAAGTCAACCATGCAAGTACCCCCACCAAAGCAAATCAAAAGACCACATCATTTGCTTTGGGGTGCAATGAGAAGGGGCACTACAAGGACAAGTGTTCATTGGGTAAGAAAGAGGTAACCCCTAAACTCAAGTCAATTCATTTAAAATCTAATTTGAGTTGTAGGGAGAAGAAGGAAAAGAAGCACATTTGATGTTTCACATGTAGTGAGCAAGGATACTACCACACTAAGTACCCAAGGAGTGGAGAACTCAAGAAATTGGTGCACTTGAAGAAGTGGGAGAAGAAGAAGAAGAATAGCTCACATCAAGGGGAAGCTACAAAAGTAAAAGGGAAGGTATATCCTAATTTATAATGTAATTCAAATTGTTGCTTTCTCATGCATGCTAGGAATAATTTTTCTTATACTCCCATGAAAAATTATGGATTTAAATATCATGATAGGAGTAGGGTTAACAATGCATATCAAAACCCTAGGCAATCCGTGCATTATGGTAAAATCAAGAACACTAGACCTAAGGATCAAGACATAAATCTCAAGAAGGGGAGACATATCCCTAGACAAATGGGTAGGTCTAGGAATGTCCATGGTGGACATGTCGATTTTAGGTTCAAGAACCTAGTAAGGAAAAAAATCAAGCTTTGAGGGCAAAGCTTGAGAAATTAAAGAAACCCCTAGATAGATTCACTATTGGATCTAAAAGGTCAGGTATGGTGTTGGGTAGCCAAAAACCTAACAATTATAGATTGGGTTTAGGATAACAATCTAAGTCCTCCAATGCTAAGGAAAAGTCAATGCAAGAGTGTCATATGACTATAACAAGGAGAAGTCCAAAAATGGCAAGGGAGTGTCATTTAAGGGCAAGAAGAAGACTTTAACCAAGGACAAGATATCCAAGGTTAAGAAAGTTAGGTTTATAGGCCAAGAGTAGAGTCACCGAAGGTACACAGGTGTGGCCTTGTGATTGTGGATGAGTCACCTAGGAAGGTGGCTAAGGCTAAGAGTATAAGGGGGAGCTCGAAGAGCCAAGTTGGGACACATGACCAACGGATCTCAGGTGGTTACAACTTGAGAGTCTAGATGGGCAATGGAATGTGTTAAAGGGTTTGGAAATGAATTTGAGTCTTAACCTTAGGGATTTGGCATATGTGATTTGAGTTTCATGGAAGAAATATGACATTGGTGTCATAGTGTATGAAAATTTGGTTGTTAATGTATAGATGTCATATCAACAATGCTAGAGATGCATTGTGGGTTGGTATGGGCAGATACATCAAGAGGAACCCAAAATTAAAACTTTAGGTCAAGATTCAATTGAATCATTTATCTAGTTTTGGATTTCATGTCAATCTTGAAATTGATGATAGATATATTTTTGAATGTATTTTCCCAAGTAGACACGGGCACCACAAATCTCTTCACAAAATTTGAGAATTTTTGGAGGTTTATGAAATTTCTTATGCATTTCTGAAATTAGGTTGAGAATGCAGAAATGGGTTGATATCAAGGTATCAGTCGACTAGTGAGGGGTAGTCAACCGGTAATTCTATAAGGTGTTTCCGATAGGGGTCAGTCGACTGGTAACTGTCTCAGTCGACTGATACATGCTGAAACTATTTTGAACAAAGTCAAAATGTGTTCTAATGATTGTTGGTGTCGGAAGCATCATATCGAACCTTGTTTTGATATTGGCAAAGGGTTCAAAGTTAAGTATTATTGGTGATCTAACGATGTTACTCAAGTGTGCAGGAAAAGTCCTAGGAACACTAGGCAATAAGTCCTGGCCGCGAGCTGGGCAACTAAGTCCTGACATAAGGTTGGGCAATAAGTCCTGGTCGTGGACTGGGCACTATGACCTGGCCGAGGGCTGGGCACCGAAGACCTGGTTCGAGGAATTGGGCACTAAGACCTGGCCGAGGGTTGGGCACCAAAGACCTGGTCAGAGGGATTGGGCAAAAGTACAACTGGAGGAGCTGGTTGGCAAAAGGTAAACTCTCCTGAGAGGAGTAGGTGAGGACGCGTTCCCCGTCAAGGGAACAGTAGGCGTCGGTTCGACCTAGGGATCCATTTGGGAGACCCGAAGTCAGAACCAAGACAGCTACGGTTGTAAATATTGACTACTATTCTTGCTTTATATGTTTTGGAACTAACCTTGGTTGCAGGGACCGAAGGAATGTGTTGCTGCAACTTAGAACGCCCCAAAGGAAGGGAGCAGACAGCTGGGCTAGGCGCCCGGGAGGTCCCGAGCGCCCAAGGTCAAAGCCAAAACAGCAAGGAAGCAAGAACGCTTCGAAACCACACTAGGTTAGGCGCCCCGGAGGTCCCGGGCGCCCAAGGTCAAAGCCAAAGAGGTAATCAAAGCAAATCAGCCACGAAGCCAGCGGACCAAGTCAAGCTAGGCGCCCAGGAGGTCCCTAGTGCCCCAGTCAGCTCCAGAGGCCGAGTCGAAGGGGATAATCGTTGACCGAGCTGCGGATTGAGTTTTCCACAGATGAAGGCACGTGTCAGGCGCCCCCAGGAGCACTATAAAAGGGTGCTCGACCCCAAGGCTTCATAACAACAACTATTTTCTAACGCTCCAAAGCTTTTCGTTCAAGCGCTTCGCACCGGCAAACTCCGACTTCGAGATTCCAGCACCGACGACGACCCTCTGCTCTGAAGTACGATCCACATCCGACGTCGGTAACGAAAAGTGTAGTTCTTTTCATTTACTGTAATATTCTTGCACTGAAATTTGTAAACCTTTTGCGCGATTATAGAATTGCCCAAAGTAAACGGTCAAGGACCGTGAGCCTTGGAGTAGGAGCCAACCGTGACTCCGAACCAAGTAAAATACTTGTGTTTTTGTGTGATTGTTTTGTTTCCGCTGAATTTACTCTTTCCTTAATCCGGAAAAAAGTTTTAACGATATTCACCCCCCCCCCTCTATCATTTTTCTCAATCCAACAAGTGGTATCAGAGCGGGTGGCTTAAATTTGGTGCAACCACCAAATTGAGAGTTTTTTCGGATTTACGAAATTGTTAATTTTATTTCTCTTCTTTAACGTTAATCGAGATTGATGCAACACCACTCGATCTTTTTGCCTTTTTCAATTTTGAATCTTCATCTTTTCACTATTCATTAGAGTTGATAAAACGATCAATTTTTGAAAATTTGTCATAAATTTTTTATTATTATTTTAATATTTTTCTCAAAATTCGTGCTATCTTAATTCGAGTAATCTCTTTTAACTCCTATTTTTCCATTAATCAGAATATTCATTTTCTAAAAATTTATCTCAAACTTTTTATTATTTTTTTTTATTTTACCTCGAAATTCGTGCAATATTTTTGTTAGGCTATTTTTTCTCTCTCCCGCACTACTAATCCAACACTAAGTCTTGGTACATTTTTGTTATTTCTTGTGTGTACGAGGTTTAAACTTAATGGCCAACCAAGAGTGGAACTGTGCCCGTCCACCGTTATTCTCTGGCGAGAACTTCAATTTTTGGAGAAGTTAAATGGAGTCCCTTCTGAAGGCCCACATGGACTTATGGCGGATCATCCAAACGGGATTCTCTTTTCCCGTAGAAGATGAGTTATCAATCGAGTGGGACAAACTGGATGAACAAACCCTCAACCAAATCGAGACTGATGCAAGGGCAACTGCAATCCTACAATGTGGCCTAACTAAGGAGCAACTCGAACTAGTAGGTCCATTCAGATGTGCCAGAGAAATTTGGGAAAAGCTAATCAATCTACACGAAGAGAGCTCCGGTATTGAGATCTTAAAAGAGTTAGCACCCGACTTCAAAATTGACTCCGGATCAGAAGATGAGAAAGAATCCATACCTGACTGCGAATTTGAGCCAGAGTCAGAAGACGAATTGACTGAGACAAAAATGGTAACCAATTTTGAATCTTTTTTTGAATTACAATTAAATAATCAAACAGATACTATAATGGTTGAGGAAGGTGTAATTTCTAGTGCAGGGAAAGCTCCAAGAGAACCACCAAAGAAGAAGCTTCAACCTGTACCCGAGTCCGACTCAAACTCGGAATCAGAAGACAATGAAGGAGATCGACCCAAACTGGTCTGATTAGCTCATGATCATTACAAGAGTACTGGACAACGATCGGGAAAGGTAAGTTTTCAATATTTGAAAATTTAATATTTATCTCAAATAACGTGATTAATTCGTATAAATTAGTTAAGGTTAATACGTTAGAAAACTTAATTCACAACCATGCTGATTTTAAAAAACCAGAGTTCTATTTCAATTATGATGTAACTTAGATCATTTTTGTCATGTTTGCTTATTTTTTTATTATGCTTAGATTTAGAATTGGATAGTTTAAGGACAGACAGTTTAATTAAAATTTGAACAACATAGTATTGGGTGGAGGTGAGATGATAGTACGTTAGGAAGCCTTTCTAATAAGGTCAAGTATACACTACTTGGTTTGTTTAGTCTGATGGAACTAGCCGAAGCTACCGATCCAAGACCCAAACTAGTTAGACCAAAATCTTTCAAGGAGTAACTTGAAGATGAATTTTCTATAAAGGCTTTGTCAAGGAAAGGATTGATGATCCAATAAGGTTACGGCCAAAGAAGGCCTAGTGCCTCGCCAAGACCTGGAAGCCAATTATAGAAAATCAAATTCACTTTACTATTGTCAGATTTGAATCTAACATAAATTTTAAGTAAATCTTAGATTTAACACTAATTCGAAGATAAAAATAAAACATCTAACAAAACAGATAAGGTAACCTGTTTTGTCATGTAGAAGTGGGTGAGATGTCTAGGACCTAATAATGTAGTTCAATACTTTTTCAAAATCAACTCAATTTTTTCTAAAATTAATTATAAATTAACTCTATATGTTTTCCACTCAACATTTTTCAAAAATTGAATTTCATTTGTTTTCAAAATTAATTCATCAAACTAAGTCTTGATTGAATTATAGTAAGACCTAGGACTTGATTGGGTCAATTATTGATTGGTAAAACCAAGTCAACATAGTCAAAACCTGGTCAATACTGAAGTCCCTTAAGGCACTTAGATAAAGTCAGACGTGTCGGATACAAGGGGAGTTTTTTTTAATATTTTTTGAAAAATTTAGATTTTTCAAAAACCTTATCCTCTAAAACTTATTATCATCTCAAAATAAGGTGTTCAAAAATTGATTCAAAAACCTTCATATATTACTATTGTTGGACCTTGGATGGCTAGAGAGGGGGGGTGAATATAGCCGGACATAATTTTCTTGAGCTTTCACAAAATTTCTGCACTTCAAGAGTTAGGCAGCGGAAACAAACAACACAAGTGCAGAAACAGAATTGAAGAACAGAAATCAAAACAAAAACCGCAAATCAGACGACACAGCGATGTACAAGGTTCGGGGATAACTTGCCCCTACTCTTTGGCGTGCCCGTAAGGTGGGCGATCCCTTGATCGTTGGCAGATCAAGCCCCGATGAACACCGGATAAGATAGAGCCTCCTTCTCGGTGGAAAAACCTCTCCACAGATCTCACAGATGATTGAACTTGAGTACAAGAGATCACACAAGAAGGAACACTAACAAAGATCTCACAGGAATGCAACAAGATCGCTCTAGCACAAAGCAACAGAGAGCACAACCCCACAACAAAATCTTCACTTGTTTTTCTGTCTTCCTTGTTGTCGCTGCTCTGCTTCAAGCCTCATCTTAAGCCTCTGCTCCCATCACCAGGCTCTCCATTAGCATCCACTGAAGCCACAGCCTGACCCCCTGACTCCCTGAGCACTCAGTCACTGAAGACCCTCTCCAGCTGAGCCTCCGTCAGTTTCCAGCTGCTCTCCAGACGCCGTTGAGACCTGAAACAAGGAAACAGCCAAACCTGCTTCAAGGAAAGCCTCCCATTAACTCTCCTCCAATGTTTGAATCATCCCTGTAAAGCCTGCACACTCTAATAGAAGCTTAGCAATGCATATCAAATAATATTGGCAATGTATCAGAGAATCGGCAGAGAAAACAAACGTGATCAGAAACTTCTGACAGCGTATTTAAATTAAAGTTCTGCTCCTGATCGGTCCCCAGACCGATCAGGAAGGACCCTGATCGGTCACCAGACCGATCCAGCAGTCTTCTGCACACTCCTGATTGGTCCCCAGACCAATCCAGCATTCTGCTGCACACTCCAGATCGGTCCCCAGACCAATCAGGCTGTGCCCTAATCGGTCTGGTGACCGATCAGGCTCCAGCCTGATCAGTCCACTGTGAGAAAATCGTAATCGCAGACATCTGATCCTAGGTCGTGGATCAGTCACCAGCTCGATCTGAATAGTATCCCTGATCGGTCACCAGACCGATCAGGAGCCAAGCAATAAGGTTCCCAAAACCCACTGTATGCTCCCTGATCGGTCACCAGACCGATCAGACATAGCTGGATCGGTCACCAGACCGATCCACGAGGGAACTTTGTGCCAAACTCCCTGATCGGTCACCAGACCAATCCAGGCAAGGTCAAATCCACTCTAAGTCACAAGAACAAGCCTCCAGCCCTTCTCTGACTCGTTCTTAGTCCCCCGGACCAAGACACCGTGCCCAGTCTCACTCACCGGGACTTCATTCGACCTAGCTTCACTCACTAGGACCTGGCTTCACTCACCAGGGTTTCGGTCACCCGGCTTCACTCACCGGGACCCGGCTTCACTCACCTGGATTTCAACCTAGCTTCACTCACTAGGATTTCAATCACCTGGCTTCACTCACCAGGACCCGGCTTCACTCACCAGGATTTTAACCTAGCTTCACTCACTAGGATTTCCATCACCTGGCTTCACTCACCAGGACCCGGCTTCACTCACCGGGAATTCCATCACCCGGCTTCACTCACCAGGACCCGACTTCACTCACCGGGGTTTTGTCCAACCTAGCCCTCCAGGCTAGGACTTTTCACCTAACCCTCCAAGTTGGGACTTTTCACACCTAGCCCTCCAGGTTAGGACCAAACTCAAATTATAACTTAAATCGGTGTCAACACCAAAACAACAATCAGGGTCAGACTGCATCAACAACTATCTCTTTGAAAAATTATCATCATTTCAAAATGTTTTTTGAAAACTGTGCTATCATTCCAAGTTGTGTCTTCAAAAATTTATCTCCTTGAAAGTTATCATACTCAGAAGGTTGTTCAAAATTATTCTTTTAAATTTTGATAAACCCTAAAGACACAGAGAAGTCTTCTTCATGATCTATAAGGACTCCTAGGATGTGACAAATTCAGGGGGAGTCTAAAAAGAAAACTTTATGACTATTATTTTTCAAAAATATTTCTAGCAATTAGTTTTTGGAATTGGTAGATAATTCTAATGATTTGTACCAAATCCTAAAGACTTAGACGAAGAGTACTTGTGGTCAACAAGCTTCCTAGGACTGGGTTAAGTTTAGGGGGAGGTCAAATTAAAAGAGTTATTAAATATTTCAAAATAATATGTTTTCATACACTATATTTTCAATATTTTGTCGAAAACATAAGTAATTTGTCCTTCAAAATATTATTATTTTAAATGTTTTTATGGCTTATAAAATCATTTTTGAAATACCTTTTGAAATACTATTTTCTTGAGTTTGGATAATTTCCAGGACACATAGGGAAATGCCTTTGTAGTTAACAAGGCTTCCTAGGATTGTGTCAGACTAGAAAAGAAACCATGTCAAGTAAAATATTATGTTTTTAAAGATAATATTTCAAAAGTACTAGTATTTTTTAAAAATGTATAATATTTCTCAATAGTACTAATATTTTTTCAAAAAAAAAGGAGGGCATAATATTGTTCAAAAGTACATGC
Source organism: Boesenbergia rotunda (assembly GCA_024364735.1). Taxonomy (NCBI): domain Eukaryota; kingdom Viridiplantae; phylum Streptophyta; class Magnoliopsida; order Zingiberales; family Zingiberaceae; genus Boesenbergia; species Boesenbergia rotunda. The sequence goes on from JAGFNQ010009576.1 coordinate 127,776, forward strand.
ATTTTTTTTAAAGTATTTGCATTTTTTTCAAAATATTCAAAATAAGTGGTTAAATGATCTGAACCTAAACTTATTGATTAAATATTTTTTTTGTCATGCATGGACTCAATGAGAATATACACTTGACTACAATTCTTTTTTTTTAGCATCAATTCTTCATTCTTTCAAAATTTTATCCTTTACGATATTTCTATTTTTCTTTATCTTAAGGATTAAAAATAAGTGGCTAAAAAGTTCTGAACTTAGACTTAAATCATGCTTAGAATCAAATATAGTTCTAAACTTAGACTTATTGATTAAATGCTTTAAGTGTTGCATATCAAGCTTGGACTTAATAGAAATGTCAACTTGGTTTAACAAACTCTTCTCTAGCATTAATCCTTGCTTAATAATTTAATAATGTGTTACGTGTACCCTATCACTTATGTTTTTTAAGTAACACTTGATATTTGTTTTCAAAAATGATTTATGATTTTGCAAAACTAATAGGCTCTGATACACTATTTTTTTCCTTAAACCTTTTTCAAAATATATTTTTCAAAAAGAGTATTCTTAAGGGGGAAAGCCGAAAAAGTAAACTGAAAAAAATTAAATTTTTTTCCTTAAAGTTCTTCCCTTTTTCAAAGAAACTTTATTGAAAACTTCGAGTTACTCTTAACTTAGAATTTCCTTTATGATACTTAGAAGTTTTTCAAAATACTTTTTCAAAACTGAACTTAGAATTATTTTCTTCAAAAGTAATGAACGTTTGGGGAGCTTTATGCAATGTTTCAGTTTTCCAATTAAAAATAGTCTAAAACATAAGGAGAAGAGTTTCACATTAAGGGGAGAAAAAGAAAGAGAGAAAGAAACTTTTTTTAATATTTAAGTTTTTATCTCTTTTTCAAAAAGTAAAGCAAAATTTTTTTTAAGTATTCTAAGTGTTTCAAAATTTTGTAAGTGCATATTTTTTTCCTAAGTAAAATTTTTCTTAGTAAATAAAATTTGTCTGAGCAAAAACCTTTTGAAAATTTTTGACAAATGTTTCTAAGTAAAGTCTTTTTGGTGAAAAACTTGTCTAGAAAAATTTTGTTTTTCAAAATGCACAAAGTGTTTCCTAGCAAATTCTTCTAAGTGTGCAAAAAATTTTTTGGTAAACAATTTTTTTCCCAATTCTCAAAGTTGAACTTTTGTTGGGAAATTTGGCTTCAAAATTTTGTCTAAGTGAATTTTTTTTGCAAAGCCTTGTAAGGAAAAGTTTTTTTAACAAAATTTAGGCCTGCAAAACTTTTCAAAAATGGAAAATTGTATAAAAAGTTTTCTTTGGTGCAAATGCTTTTACTCTATTTTTGAAAAAAAAACACTTTGTCAAAAACTTAGAAGTTTTACAAAAACGCAAAACTCCCTATTAAATATTCTGTTCGCCCATGTATGTTTTTGATATATGTCAAAGGGGTAGGAAAGGTCAAAGTTAAGTACTTTATAACACAAGTATTCAAGGTTTTAGGGGGAGTATGAGAAATAAAGGTTTTTTTTCAAATCTACACTTATTCTGCTATACTTCATTGATTCCTACCTTTTTTCTTATCAATTATAAGTTTTTTCTTAACTTTGAATTGTGTTATCATAAATCAAAAAGGGGGAGATTGTTGGTGCCGGAAGCATCATATCGAACCTTGTTTTGATATTGGCAAAGAGTTCAAAGTTAAGTATTATTGGTGATCTAACGATGTTACTCAAGTGTGCAGAAAAAGTCCTAGGAACACTAGGTAATAAGTCCTGGCCGAGGGCTGGGCAACTAAGTCCTGACATAAGGTTGGGCAATAAGTCCTGGTCGTGGACTGGGCAATATGACCTGGCCGAGGGCTGGACACCGAATACCTAGTTCGAGGAATTGGGCACTAAGACCTAGCCGAGGGTTGGGCACCGAAGACTTGGTCAGAGGGATTGGGAAAAAGTCCAACTGGAGGAGCCGGCTGGCAAAAGGTAAACTACTCCTGACGCGTTCCCCGTCGAGGGAACAGTAGGCGTCGGTTCGACCTAGGGTTCCATTTGGGAGACCCGAAGTCAGAACCAAGACAGCTACGGCTGTAAATATTGACTAATATTCTTGCTTTGTATGTTTTGGAACTAACCTTGGTTACAGGGACCGAAGGAATGTGTTGTTGCAGCTCAGAACGCCCCAAAGGAAGGGGGCAGGCAGCTGGGCTAGGCGCCCGGTGTTGGAACCCGGATGGCTAGGGAGGGGGGGTGAATATAGCCAAATACTTGGACTTTGACACTTATCGAATTTCTGCACTTAGATTTGTTAGTAGCACAGCGGAAGTAGCAAACACAGAGTATGCAGAAAAACAGAAATCGAAAGCAAACTAACACAACTAGCAAGATCGCTAACAAGGAGGGTTTACAAGGTTCGGGGATAACTTGCCTCTACTCCTTGGCGTGCCCGTAAGGTGGGCGATCCCTTGATCGTCGGCAGATCAAGCCCCGGTGAACACCGGATAGAAAGCAACCTCCTTCTCGGTGGAGAAACCTCTCCACAGCGTTTCAATCAAGGATATAGTTTAAGCACAATGAAACACAAGAAAGATCTTACTTAGCACTTAGCAAAGACAAGAACACAGCAAGCTTTCTCCGAGCTTCACCCAGTGACGATCTCACGCAAGAACCCTTTCTTCGTGTTTTCTCGCTGTTGAACTCAAAGCCTCTTGTTCCTTCCTCCAAGTGCTCAAGCAAGGGACGGTTGCTTCACTGATTACAGTTGCTTGCTCAAGATGATGGGATCACTAAACACACAAGCAAGGATGTGGAGAACACAATCGCGCAGCAAGAACAAGCCAGAAGAACGTTTCGGCGAACTCTTCTATCTTCTGCTCTTCTCCTCTCCGCCTTTTGTTTCTCCACTGAGCACAGGTGACACCATCTCACAGCAGCCTCCAGCTGCTTACCTGCCAACGCCAGCTACCACTGAGCTCTCCCTGGACTCCCTGAGCTTCCCTCAGCCAAGCTCCAGTCAGCAGCTCCAGTCTACAGCTCCAGCTGTTGCAACCTGAGATGGAAAACAGACAAACCTGCTCCAAGGAAAGGCCACCTTTGACTCTCCTTGAGTGTTTGAATCCTCCCCTGTCACCTGCAGCTTAATCAGATCATTAGAGCAGTATATCAAATAGAAAATCAAGCATGAGAGATGAAACGTAGAGAATCGGATACGTTCAGACGCGATCAGAGCGTCTAACAGTGCATTTTGAATTAAAGTGATCGGTCACCGGACCGATCAGAGAGCCTCCTGATCGGTCACCAGACCGATCAGGCTGGGTCCAAACCGATCAGGCTTCGTCCTGATTGATCCCCAACGCTCAATCAGAAATCGCGATTTCTTTGGGACACTCCTAGATCGATCACCAGACCGATCCCAGGTTGTGGATCGATCACCAGACCGATCCACCCCTTTACTGGGCGATTTCTGAGCTTCGCAGTCCAAACCTCCTGATCGGTCACCGGACCGATCAGGGATCCTCCTGATCGGTCACCAGACCGATCAGGTCATGACCAGACAGATCAGGCTCCGTCCTGATCGATCATAGTGAGGAACCCGCGACGCTGGATCATTCTCCAGAACGATCTGCACAGTGATCCTGATCGGTCACCAGACCGATCAGGAGCAGATCAGCAAGGGAACTCAACCTCACTGTGTGCTCCCTGATCGGTCACCAGACCGATCAGGAGCCAAGCAGTGGGTGAAACACATACTCCCTGATCGGTCACCAGACCGATCAGTCATCGCTGGATCGGTCACCAGACCGATCCACGAAGGAGCACCGTGCCAACTCCCTGATCGGTCACCAGACCGATCCAGGGGCTCCAACCTAGCCCTCCAGGCTAGGGTTTCATCCAACCTAGCCCTCCAAGCTAGGACCTGACCCTCCAAGCCAGGATTTTTTACCTAACCCTCCAGTTGGGACTTTTCACCTAACCCTCCAAGTTAGGACTTTTCACCTAGCTCTCCAAGCTAGGACTTTTCACCCAACCTTCCGAGTTAGAACTTTCCACACCTAGCCCTCCAAGATAGGACCTGACCCTCCAAGCCAGGATTTTTCACCTAACCCTCCAAGTTGGGACTTTTCACCTAACCCTCCAAGTTAGGACTTTTCACCTAGGCATCTAAGCTAGGAATTTTCACCCAACCCTTCTGAATTAGGATTTTTCAACACCTAGCCCTCCAAGCTATGATTTTCCATACCTAACCCTCCAGGTTAGGATTTTTCAACACCTAGCCCTCCAAGCTAGGATTTTCCATAACATACCTAATCCCCGATCAGGACTTAACCATAATCATAATAATCATCAACCTAAACTAAAACCGGTGTCAACACCAAAACAACAATCAGGGTTAGACTGCATCAACAATCTCCCCCTTTTTGTTGTTTGACAACCCGATTTTAAGTTTAGGGATGCTCAATCAATTTCTCAACTTTCAGAATCATAGGGGAATCAAGATCCTCCCCCTACAATATAATCATCCTAAACTTAACCAACCAACACTCTCCCCCTTTGTCGAACACCGAAAAGGGTCTAGAGGGGCTGTTAAGTTTAACCATACTCCCCCTCAACCCTAGGGGTATCCTAAATCAACAAAGATATGATTGATTTTTGAAAAACATATGAACACATATGACAAAGATAAGGCATGGCAAAACAAACATATGTAACATATGAGCATGACATCATAAGCAAAATCATAAGCATGCATAATAAGATAGAATGAGGCATACAGGCAGATAGTAATCATGTGAGCACATATAAGACAACATCCTAAACATGATAGGGCAAATATAAAATACATGCCAAAATGTCAGATGCATCATAATGCAAAATCTAGTCATAGTCAAGCGCATAAACAATAATCCAGACAAACAAGTAATGCATATCCATGCATCAAAGTCAACATCACGCCATAACAGGCAAAAGTCAGGACGGACAGATCCGTCAAATAGTCTGAAATCACCAAACAAGCACAGAGCACAGTCAATCGGGGGGGGGGGGGGGGGTCAGCCTGCATAGGGTCGTCCATCGTGTCATCATCAGCGGCAAAGGACCCAGGTACAGCACTACCGGAAGGCGCATCCCCAGGAAATGTGTGACAGCGCCACTCATCGTACCATGTCTGCTGCAATGTACGGATCCCGGAGACATCAGACTCCACCGTGGTCAATCTGCGGTCAAAAGATCGGAAACCCGAACGGATCTCCTCCCGATGAAGCTCTCGCAGATGAAGATCATACTGGATCGTCTGATCCAGCTCGGAAATCTGCCATCGTAGATCCGGGTCCGGCTCATAGTCGTAATCATCAGCAGCAGCGGCGGCGGGAGCCTCCTGAGGTGCAGCAGCATCGGCTGGTGCCTGAAAATGTGGTCCTCCCCCAGGTAGCTCACCGAGTCCCCTCCCATCCTTCCAAACCAAGGCCCCATCGCGATCCCATATGATGATGCCGGACTTGGCAAATGCCCACCGGCCAAGTCTGCAATCCTGTCGGACCATGGGCACTGTCCTGCCCTTGGTGACATCAACACCTACTGACATAAGCCAATCGGTGATGAGATGACCAAATGGCATATAGACTGTGCGGCGACTCGACTCTCGATATGTAACACCCAATAATTTTCATGAATTATTAGGAATTTTTCTGAATTTTATAGCATTTTTTCGGATTAAAATAAAAAGAAGAAAATAAGGGGTCGGGCGGGGTTTGATCCCGCGACCACAGGTCAAAGCAAGGCCTTAAGTGAGTTGGGGTAACCAACAGGGCAAGGGTATCAAGCACAAAAAAGGATGAAGCGAATTAATGTTATAGTGGAGTAAGCCCTTTTCATGAAGAGGTATTTAAACTTCCACTTAAGTTGTGTTAAGACCCCTCTTAGGGTTTCGGGAGGTCGCGCGAGCAGAGGTGAGGAGGCTGCAAAAACAGGGAAAAAGGGGGAGTTTTCTTCCTCCTTCTTCTTCCTCTTGAAGTAGAGAACCTAGGGCTCCTTCCCTAGGGCCAAGGAGTGAAGTTTTCTCGCAAGGGAAGAGAAGAGGAGCCCTACGCTAGGATTTTCGAGATACTTAGTGAGTTTTCTTCAAGGAAAGAGTAAGTAAATCACTCACCTGCAATAGAAGTAGCTTCGCATGTAGTTTCTCGTTGTAGAACCATGATTTTGTGATCTAAGTGCATGCTTTGAGAATATTATTTATTGTGTGATTTAAGTTTCTAAAGAATACATGTCTTTAATCATAGAACTTGAATTGGAGTAGATTTTATATGTGTGATCTAAGCATGAAAGACCAAGTTCTTGAAAAGTCCCAAAAATGAGTTTTGGATTAAGGGCACGCAAGGTGCTCGATGAAAGTTCCAAGTGAGAAAGGTAAAGTTTTGTAGTGCAAAGATTTATGTAAAAAGAAAGATAGCTTGATAAGTATAAGCATTATGAGTAAGAAAGTATTTTACTTTTGTAAAATGACATGTACCGGGCAAAAGAGAGGCCCACAGAAAGTTAGAAAGAAGCTCTAATAGTGTGCGGTGGCTAGCTACCCCGAAACCTATTAGGGATGCGCGCATTGGTACATTGATACCATGGTACAGTGTCAAGGCCTGAGAAAGTTGATTATTATTTTGAAGTATATGAGTATATGTAAGTGTTCCAATTTCCTTAAGTGCATGTTTTTGGTTATGTATGTTGACATGGTTATGTTATAAGCATGTTAAAGAGAAAGAGCAAAGAGGTTAGTGTTTTAAAGTATGGAAATGTATCATTAGTAAGTTTCAAAAGAAATCATGAGCATGTTAAGTTTGCAAGTGTTTTGATGCTAGTAAATGTTTTCAAGCATGATTGAGCATGATAAGTGTATGAAAGTTCCCATGTGCAAATATTTCCAAGTGCATGTATTTTGAAGCAAGCATTCATTGAAATGAGCATGTCTACTATCGATAACATGGATTTGTGAGTTAGGATTTACTTACTAAGCAATTCGCTTATTAGTTGCATTTCCTTCTATTGCAGATAAAGGTAAAGAAAAAGCATAAGCTAGGGAGGCGAGCGGGACTTGCATTGATGTTCAGTGGCGGCGGAACCGTGGAAGAGATCTTTGGGATAAGTCTTAGAGGCGTTTTGATTTATAGAAACTCATGGTTGATGTTTTGGATTGGTAGGATGTGATCACCTTATTTAAACTTTACATGGAGTCAAAGTTGGGTACAAAGTTAGTAAAGATTGCATGTGTTTTGATAAGTTTGTTAAATTTCGTAGAAATCCTAATTTCAAGTTATTGGATTCGTTTTGAGTTGCTAAGATGTTCATAAAACTAGTATAGAGTATAGATTTGGAGTTATTTCTTTATATGCTTTGGAAGTGTATGAATTATGGACCCTTGAAAGGAGTTCCCAGGTCTGTAAATGCAGGTTTCAGACGTGCCAATCGACTGGTTCAGAACCAGTCGACTGCCCTATCGAACAGAAAGTTTCTGTTCGATGCACCAGTTGACTGCCAAGAGGCCAGTCGACTGGTGCCAGGCACAGAAAGTTTCTGTGGCTGATACCAGTCGACTGGCTATCTAGCAGTCGACTGGTACCATTAAAAGCAAAGTATTGTAGGGTAGATGGTTGTGCTTTAGTTTTATAACTAAGAGGTCTAGGGGTCAAATCCTTGCAAAGCAAATAAAATCAAAGTTTTTTTAAAAAATTTAGAAAAATTCAGAGCAAGTTAAGGGAAGTCAAGTAGTTGTAACCTAAGGCTAAGAATAAGGTAAAGTTAAGGTTAAGTAAAAGTGACGTCCGCTTTAAGGGAGAGAAGTTAAGGTGGGTCGTCACAGAGTGGTATCAGAGCAAAAGGTTCCACCCTTCCGCCACACTGACATCAAGCATCAATCCTGCCGCCTACCAAGTAAGAAGTTCATATGTTGTAGTTTTGTATGCTTTTCATCATTGACTGCTAGTATCAGTAAGTGCATGATGATAAGAAAGTATGTTAGTATTATTATATGCTATTATGTGCATGATCAGTATATGCTATCTAATATGAGTATGATGATAGTATGATGATAAGTTTGATGATAGTATAATGATATGACACATGATATATAAGTATGATGATAGTATGATGATAAGTATGATGATAGTATGATGATATGACATATGCCATATGAGTATGATGATATGAGTAGGATGATAGTGAAGTAATAAAATACCCTTATTGATGAAAGGTCTTTATCGAAGTAATGTTATTAGTCTCTTTATGATATAGAGTAAGAGAATGCCAAGAGGGCGTCCTAGAAAGGCCCAAAATGAGGAGCGAGCTCCTAGAGGGCAAGAGAAAGAGTCAGTACCACCACCAACTCTCTTAGAGGTGATGGCGCAGTTATAGAGACATTAGTAGAGCAACAACAAGTTATTGCCACCATGATGGCTAACCAGTAGGCCGCTCCCATTCCCCCACGGGTGGAGAATGTAGTGGCACCAGTTGTGACCGACGATCCATCGGTTACATCTATAGTCCCGGCAAGGGGGGGGTAAGGCAAGAAGCGTACCTCATCTAGTGGTAGAAACTGAAGCCAGAGAACTTCTCAGGCACAAGTGAACCATGGGATTCTCAAGCATGGTTCAAAATGTTGGAAAGCAAAGTAGAGCAACTGGACTGACCTGAGGTAGAGAAGATAAAGTGCGCCTCCTTCTGCCTTACCGGAGAAGCTAGATTGTGATGGGAGAGAGTCTAGGCCAAGAGAAATGTCAGCCAAATAACATGGGCCGACTTCGAGATCGAGTTCTTTGAAGAGTACATTCATATGCGAGTAACCAACAAGCGTTATGATGAATTCACGGAGTTCAGACCTGGAGAACTATCCGTGGATGAAGCAGTGAGGAAGTTCAACCGACTAGCTTGTCTGTGCCTAGAGCTAGTTGGCACTGAAAGAGAAAGAGTCAGGCTAATGATCAAGATGTTAAGGACTGAGATAGCTTTAAAGGTGGCCAGCGGTGTCAGTAGGATGCAGACCTCGGAAGGGCTGATAACAGTATAAAGGCCACCAGAAATGTTAAACGATGAAGTTCTTAATGACCTTACCTTCGAGAGAGGTCATGGCATCTACTCAGTGGCTAAGAGCTGTATTAATTCGGATTTCCAACCGAGAACTCTATAGTGATTTAGTAGTCCTTGACATGAAGGATTATGATATCATCTTAGGGATGGATATCTTGAGCAAGTACAGTGCCGCTATTGAATGCCGCAGAAGAAGAGTAAAGTTCACACCAGAAGCAGAACTTCCATTTGAGTTTATTGGAGACCCAAAGAGAAAGGCAAAAAGGTTCTTATCTACCTTACAAGCTCAGAGAATGTTAGAGAAGGGGTGTTCTGGTTTTCTAGCTCATATAGTAGATGCAAGACAAAGAGAAGGATTAAAGAAAGAGAAAGTGAGGGTAGTCTGTGACTATCCGGAGGTGTTTCCTGAAGAGTTACCAGGACTCCCTCCCAATCGAGAAATTGAATTTGAAATTGAGTTGGTTCCAGGAACCAACCCAATTTCAAAGGCACCTTATCGCATGGCACCAGCAGAACTGAAAGAGCTGCTAGAACAGTTACAAGAGTTGCTCGACAAAGGTTTCATCCGCCCTAGTCATTCACCCTCGGGAGCTCCTGTGTTGTTCATCAAGAAGAAAGATGGATCCATGCGAATGTGCATAGATTATCGAGCCTTGAATAAGGTAACCATCAAGAACAGATATCCCTTGCCAAGGATAGATGATTTATTCGATCAGTTGAAGGGAGCTACGGTGTTCTCCAAAATAGATCTACGATTAGGTTACCATCAACTCAAAGTGAAGGAGAGTGATGTGCCAAAGGCTGCTTTCAGTACAAGATATGGGCACTATGAGTTTGTGGTCATGCCCTTTGGAGTGACAAACGCCCCTGCGACGTTTATGGATCTAATGAATCGAGTGTTCAAGGATTTTCTTGACAAGTTCGTCATTGTCTTCATTGATGATATCCTAGTGTATTCAAAGACTCAGGAAGAACATGACGAACACCTGAAGATAGTGTTGCAGACCTTACATCAGAGGGAGCTGTATGCCAAATTCTCAAAGTGTGAGTTTTGGCTTGATCAGGTGGCCTTCATAGGCCACATCATTTCCAAGGAAGGTATTATGGTAGACCCAGCCAAGATTGAAGCAGTTAGTAACTGGAGTCGACCAAAGAATGCCAGTGAGATCAGAAGTTTTCTGGGTTTGGCAGGGTACTACAGAATGTTTATAGAGGACTTTTCAAAGATAGCTTCTCCACTTACAGCCCTTACCAGAAAGAATAAGAAGTATGAGTGGACTGAGGACTGTGAGCAGAGCTTCCTTGAGTTGAAGAAGAGACTGACCAGCGCTCCTATCCTTACAGTACACGAAGGTGATAAGAGCTTTGATATATACAGTGATGCATCAAAGCTAGGACTTGGAGCAGTCCTTATGCAAGAAGGCAAAGTCATAGCTTATGCTTCCAGGCAACTCAATGACTATGAAAAGAATTACCCCACTCATGATCTGGAGTTGGCAGTTGTAGTCTTTGCTCTAAAGATATGGAGGCATTACTTGTATGGAGTGCAGTGTAAGATTTATACAGATCACCAGAGTCTGAAATATTTCTTCACTCAGAAAGACCTCAATATGAGACAGCAAAGGTGGCTCGAGTTAGTGAAGGACTATGACTGTGAGATTCTTTACCACCCTGGTAAGGCAAATAGAGTAGCAGATGCACTGAGTAGAAAGACTTGTGCCACTTTGATGTCCTTATCATCATTGGCACCACCATTACAGAAGGAGATAGTAGATTATGGAGTGGAGATTATTGATGGGCAGCTAGCTCTATTGACACTAGAGTCGACTTTGCTTGAAGAGACACAGAAAGAGCAAGCTGAGGATTCTGATATCCAAAGGATCAAGCTGGAGATGCAAGAAGGAGAGAGTAAAGAGTTTAGAGTATCTGACAGTGGGATACTCTACTATGGTGACCGTTTATGCGTCCCCAATCATGAAGAGCTGAGAAAGAAGATTCTTGAAGAAGCCCATGGAACTCCCTACTCAATGCATCCTGGTTCCACTAAGATGTACCAGGATTTGAAAAGAAGATTTTGGTGGTCAGGGATGAAGAGAGACATAGCTAAGTATGTCAGCACCTGCCTGACATGTCAGAGAGTTAAAGCAGAACACCAAAGACCAGGAGGTGTCCTACATCCCATTCAGATTTTCAGAGTGGAAATGGGAAGACATAGCCATGGATTTCATAGTTGGTCTACCAAAGACAACTAATGGCTATGACGCTATTTGGGTAATAGTAGACAGATTGACCAAGTCTGCCCACTTCTTGGCAATCAAAGTGTCTTGTTCGATTGAAAGATTAGCCCAGTTATATGTACAGGAAGTGATCCGACTACACGGAGTCCCGAAGACCATTATCTCTGATAGAGATGGTCGTTTCACTTCACACTTTTGGGAGTGCGTACAGACAGTGCTAGGCACCAAACTGAAGTTTAGCACAGCTTTCCATCCCCAGACTGATGGACAGACAGAGAGAGTGAATCAAATTCTAGAAGATATGCTCAGAGCTTGTGCATTAGATTTCAAAGACAGTTGGTGCAAATATTTATGTTTAGCTGAGTTTGCCTACAACAACAATTACCAAGCCACTATTGGTATGGCACCCTATGAAGCTCTTTATGGTAGGAAGTGTAGATCTCCCCTCTGTTGGTATGAAGGTAGTGAGAAGAAAGAAATGGGGTCTCAGACTGACCTTATAGATGATACCACAGAAGCTATAAAGAGCATCCGTCAGAGAATAGAAGCTGCTCAGAGTAGGCAGAAGAGTTATGCTGATGTACGCCGTAGACCGTTAGAGTTTGAAGTTGGGGATACAGTTTTCCTCAAAGTAGCTCCTATGAAGGGTGTAATGAGATTCGGTAAGAAACACAAGCTAAGTCCTCGATACATAGGACCCTACCTAGTGACGAAAAGAGTTGGCAAAGTAGCTTATGAGTTGGAGCTACCTCCAGAGATGTCAGCAATACACAATGTATTCCATGTCTCAATACTAAAGAAGCATATCCCAGATGTCAACCAAGTGATTGAGCCACAGATGGTACAAGTTCAAGAAGACCACAGTTATGAAAGTCGACCTATTCAGATAATGGATCGAGCAGATAAGAAGCTGAGGAACAAAGTGGTACCACTAGTAAAAGTCTTATGGCTGAATCAGAAGTATGAAGAGGCAACTTGGGAATCAGAAGATAGCATGAGGCAAAGGTATCCAGAGCTGTTCTAAGTTCAAGGACGAACTTTTTATAAGGTAGGGAGGATTGTAACACCCAATAATTTTCGTGAATTATTAGGAATTTTTCTGAATTTTATAGCATTTTTCGGATTAAAATAAAAAGAAAAAAAATAAGGGGTCGGGTCGGGTGGGGTTTGATCCCGCGACCACAGGGCAAAGCAAGGCCTTAAGTGAGTTGGGGTAACCAACAGGGCAAGGGTATCAAGCACAGAAAAGGATGAAGCGAATTAATGTTATAGTTGAGTAAGCCCTTTTCATGAAGAGGTATTTAAACTTCCACTTAAGTTGTGTTAAGACCCCTCTTAGGGTTTCGGGAGGTCGCGCGAGCAGAGGTGAGGAGGCTGCGAAAACAGGGAAAAAGGGGGAGTTTTCTTCCTCCTTCTTCTTCCTCTTGAAGTAGAGAACCTAGGGCTCCTTCCCTAGGGCCAAGGAGTGAAGTTTTCTCACAAGGGAAGAGAAGAGGAGCCCTACGCTAGGATTTTCGAGATACTTAGTGAGTTTTCTTCAAGGAAAGAGTAAGTAAATCACTCACCTGCAATAGAAGTAGCTTCGCATGTAGTTTCTCGTTGTAGAACCATGATTTTGTGATCTAAGTGCATGCTTTGAGAATATTGTTTATTGTATGATTTAAGTTTCTAAAGAATACATGTTTTTAATCATAGAACTTGAATTGGAGTAGATTTTATATGTGTGATCTAAGCATGAAAGACCAAGTTCTTGAAAAGTCCCAAAAATGAGTTTTGGGTTAAGGGCACGCAAGGTGCTCGATGAAAGTTCCAAGTGAGAAAGGTAAAGTTTTGTAGTGCAAAGATTTATGTAAAAAGAAAGATAGCTTGATAAGTATAAGCATTATGAGTAAGAAAGTATTTTACTTTTGTAAAGTGACATGTACCGGGCAAAAGAGAGGCCCACAGAAAGTTAGAAAGAAGCTCTAATAGAGTGCGGTGGCTAGCTACCCCGAAACCTATTAGGGATGCGCGCATTGGTACATTGATACCATGGTACAGTGTCAAGGCCTGAGAAAGTTGATTATTATTTTGAAGTATATGAGTATATGTAAGTGTTTCAATTTCCTTAAGGGCATGTTTTTGGTTATGTATGTTGACATGGTTATGTTATAAGCATGTTAAAGAGAAAGAGCAAAGAGGTTAGTGTTTTAAAGTATGGAAATGTATCATTTGTAAGTTTCAAAAGAAATCATGAGCATGTTAAGTTTGCAAGTGTTTTGATGCTAGTAAATGTTTTCAAGCATGATAAGTGTATGAAAGTTCCCATGTGCAAATATTTCCAAGTGCATGTATTTTGAAGTTGAAATGAGCATGTCTACTATCGATAACATGGATTTGTGAGTTAGGATTTACTTACTAAGCAATTCGCTTATTAGTTGCATTTCCTTCTATTGCAGATAAAGGTAAAGAAAAAGCATAAGCTAGGGAGGCGAGCGGGACTTGCATTGATGTTCAGTGGCGGCGGAACCGTGGAAGAGATCTTTAGGATAAGTCTTAAAGGCGTTTTGATTTATAGAAACTCATGGTTGATGTTTTGGATTGGTAGGATGTGATCACCTTATTTAAACTTTACATGGAATCAAAGTTGGGTACAAAGTTAGTAAAGATTGCATGTGTTTTGATAAGTTTGTTAAATTTCGTAGAAATCCTAATTTCAAGTTATTGGATTCGTTTTGAGTTGCTAAGATGTTCATAAAACTAGTATAGAGTATAGATTTGGAGTTATTTCTTTATATGCTTTGGAAGTGTATGAATTATGGACCCTTGAAAGGAGTTCTCAGGTCTGTAAATGCAGGTTTCAGGCGTGTCAGTCGACTGGTTCAGAACCAGTCGACTGCCCTATCGAACAGAAAGTTTCTGTTCGATGCACCAGTTGACTGCCAAGAGGCCAGTCGACTGGTGCCGGGCACAGAAAGTTTCTGTGGCTGATACCAGTCGACTGGCTATCTAGCAGTCGACTGGTACCATTAAAAGCAAAGTATTGTAGGGTAGATGGTTGTGCTTTAGTTTTATAACTAAGAGGTCTAGGGGTCAAATCCATGCAAAGCAAATAAAATGAAATTTTTTTTTTGAAAGAAAAAAATTCAGAGCAAGTTAAGGGAAGTCAAGTAGTTGTAACCTAAGGCTAAGAATAAGGTAATGTTAAGGTTAAATAAAAGTGACGTCCGCTTTGAGGGAGAGAAGTTAAGGTGGGTCGTCACACGATAGGATAAAATGGACTGAAAGATGCTCTCCATGATATCGAAGTCCATGCGGCAGTGCATGCCGTAGAGCATCAGGCAATGATAGGGATGGATCTCGGTTAAAGGCTTGGAAGTGATTGGAAGGATACAATTTATGATAATCTTGAACAAGATGTAATCAATAGGAGAGAGATGAAGTGCAGCAAAGGTAGGAAAATCAGGACCCAACTCATCGAGACCGGCAGGGCGGGGATGGCCAAAGAAATGCTGATAGATGGAGTCGGGGGTAACATCCGCAAAAGGGGCCAGCAGGGGATTAGGAAGCTCGGGATAGATCGAATACAGGTTGGGTGATCGGCGACCACCCAGATACTCCGCTAGAATATCATAGGAGAAATCAAGGTTCCTCTTGGCGACCCGAGTAGTGAACTCGAATCCCCCTTGAGTTCCCTACTGCAGATTGTTGTAAAATTCGGAGACAAGGTCGTAATTGATAGTCCTTTCAAGAGAAAGGAGAAAGCCCAGATTGTAAAAAGTGACTATTTCCATGATAGAAGGGCAATGTTCGGTCAGAAATGGAACGTCAATCGATCGACAGGAGAGTAATTTGAAAGTCCGGGACTGAAAAGCCTGCTCGCGGGTGGCATTGGGAAATCGGGAACTGGAGGAAGGTTGTGGCCTTCGGGAGGGTGCTGATAAGGAAGGGGTTTTGCCCCTCGAGCTATTCTCTATTTGTTCCTTTCCCTTAGATGATTTTCTAAAGGATTGAATAGATCATGGCAATAGTTCAAATGAAGTGAAATGAAGATAAACCAATAAAGATTGGTCATGTGATACATGCATGAATTGATAATATAAACATGGATTAATCAAGGACCCAAGATTTGATCATAGGAGAATTAATCAAGTAAGTATAAGGTAGAATCGATCAAAGGTAGGACATGGCAAAGGTGGGTCACGGCCAAAACAGGAACATCAAAATAAAGACCATGATTAGCGCAAATACATATACTATGAACTGATTTACAAGAAAAACTAAACCAAAAACTCACTTTGGTGTCATTGGTGGTGATCTGAGAGGATCTGGAAAGTTGGAAGAGGGGCTCACGCAGAAGAAAGCTCTCGGCGCAAGATAGACGCGCAGAAACCTTGAGCAAGTAGAGAACTTGCCGAGAACAGAGAAGAGCTCGTAGAGATCTTCACAGGAACTCGCACACAAGGGAGAGGGAGGAAGAGGACTCACGCACAGCAGACAGATGCGCAAGGAAGGGTTTTCGGCGGTAGGGTTCGGGAGAAGAGGTTCTTCGCGAAGTTATTAGGTTGGTGGATCGGTCCACCAACCGAAATTTAATGTGATCGAACGGATCACCGTTCGATCTGGAAATGCTCGGACCGATCAGGCTCTGGCCTGATCGGACTGGCCTGGTCCTGATCGGTCGGCTGACCGATCAGGCAGGCTCCTAATCGATCGGCTGATCGATCAGGAAGTGAACAGTAGGGTTGGATGATATTCGAGAAGCCCTCCTGATCGGTCTGTGGACCGATCACCACAGGGTGCCAGATCGGACCGGGGACCAATCTAGGCAAGCACAGAGTGTTTGATCAGGATTTCGTTAAGTCTCTGTGACCCCTCTGATCGGTCTGTGAACCGATCCCAACAGGATGGAGCCAGATCAGTCCGAGGACCGATCATCCCTATGCCTGATCGGTCCAGTGACCGATCAGGGTTCCTGATACTCCCAGATACGATCTGAAACTTTCAGTTTCAGACATTTACACAATTTCTGAGGGAATCTGATGGCAAATATCGATCTTAGGGGTGATCCCTTGACTAAAATTGATCCCTAAACAAGGATCAAAGGTCCTTATGGTTTGAACAAACACTTTGCTCCATCCAAGTGGAGTCAAACTCAATCAACAATCATTCAAACAAGTTTTAACCAAGATTGTGCCAAATTCAAGTTTCCTTGATTGGAATGTCCAAGTATGATCATGGAGCCAAATACACATATGTTATGCATTGGTTTTCCCCATACTTGGTCACCGAAGTGATTTTTATCTCGTCAACTTAATTTCTCAAGGGATGCATTGACATTTTGAGAAATTGAGTTGATCCTAGCATCTCACCCCATATCTAGCATACAAAAACGTTTTGGTAAACCTTATAGTTTGTGTGAGATGTTCCGAAGGTTACCCAATTGTTTCCCAACAATTAGAACTTATCATGAAGGGTTTTGAATATATTTTTAAAACTATGAAGCGCGACACATTCCCAACTCCCTTCTTAAGAAACTAAACTCATTTTCGGGGAGTGGTTTAGTGAAAATGTCAGCTAGGTTTGACTTGGACTCTACATGTGAGAGTACAATATCTCCCCTAGCAACATGATCCCTAATGAAGTGGTGACGCACTTCAATATGTATGGTCCTAGAATGATGGACTGGATTCTTGGTTAGGTTAATTGTGCTAATGTTGTCACACAACACTTGCACACTTTTGTAACTTAATCAATAGTCCTCTAGAGTGTGGATCATCCACAACAATTGTGATACACTCTCTCCCATGGCGATATATTCTGCCTCGGTCATGGAGAGAGAAACACAATGTTGCTTCTGACTTGACCAACTAACTAAAGATGATCCTAGAAATTGGTAGCCCCAATTGTGCTTTTCCGATCCAACTTACATCCAACGTAGTCGGAATCGGTATAACCAATTAAATCAAAAGATTTGGTACGGGGGTACCAAAGACCGACTCCTATTGTGCCTTTAAGGTATCTCAAAATTCTCTTAACAGTGATTAAATGAGATTCCTTGGCACAAACTTGATACCTTGCGCACATACCCACAGCGAAAAGAATATCAGGTCGACTAGCTGTGAGGTATAGCAAACTACCTATCATGCTCCGATATTGAGTTAAATCAACGGGTTTACCACTCTCATCATTGTCTAATCTTGTGTTTGTAGCCATGGGAGTGACCACCTCTTTTGAATCACTCATATTGAATTTACGAAGCATTTCTTGTGTGTATTTCGATTGGTGCACATGGATACCATCTCGGGTTTGTTTGATTTCAAGTCCAAGGAAGAAAGTCAACTCTCCCACTAGACTCATTTTAAATTCACTTTCCA
Source organism: Boesenbergia rotunda (assembly GCA_024364735.1). Classification (NCBI taxonomy): domain Eukaryota; kingdom Viridiplantae; phylum Streptophyta; class Magnoliopsida; order Zingiberales; family Zingiberaceae; genus Boesenbergia; species Boesenbergia rotunda. Next base: position 145,417 of record JAGFNQ010009576.1, read on the forward strand.
TGTGTCCAATGAATTCATTTAAATAGCCCTTATTGTTTGAGCCACATATTATGTCATCGACATATACTTGGGCTACAAAAATATTGTCACCATCTCTACGTAGAAATAGTGTAGAGTCTATTTGGCCTCTAACGAAGCCCTTCTACAAAAAGAAATGAAAACATCAAAGGTTTGGTCCTTATATTTTAGAAAATAAGTCCATATATATCTAGTAAAATCATCAATGATAACAAAGCAGTATCTACTTCCATTCAATGATATGATAGTGCTACAATCAAATAGATCCATGTGAAGTAAATCTAAAGTGGTAGATGTACTTACAGCGCTTTTACCTTTATGTGCAGATTTTGTTTGCTTACCCATTTGACAAGCATCACAAAGTTTGTCTTGCTCATACTTGATGTTTGGTAAGCCTCGGACTAATCCCTTGTTGGCCAACTTCCGGATGTTCTTCATGTTAACATGTGCTAGCCTCCGGTGCCAAAGGGTGGACTCTTCTTCTTTCGACATGAGACACTTAGCAAAAACATTAGTAGCACTTTTAAATGAAACTTGATAAATATTGTCTACTCTTGTTCCTACTAGTACCGTGTCCAAGGTGTCATGTTGTCTAACTAGACATTGACTTGGTTGAAAATCAATTGTGTAACCCGTGTCACACAAATGACTGACACTTAGGAGATTAAATGTCATCCCCTTGACTAGAAGGGCATTTGAGATTCTAAGACATTCGGATATATGAATGTCTCCTATTCCTATGACCTTGAAACTACCATTGTTACCAAATGAAATATTACCTCTACTTCTCTTGTGAAGGGTAGTAAACAATGATCTATCCCCAGTCATGTGTTTGGAGCATCCACTATCAACGAACCAAGTTGATAGATGCTCCCCCTCAATCATAACCTACACAATTCGAAAAATAGAAGTTTTAGGTACCCAAACCTTGGGACCTAAAGCACCTACTAAACAAGTCTTAGGCACCCATGCCTTGACAACTTTCTTTTGAACTTTGGGTGTCCTAGATTGTCTCATATCAGTCCTAGACATCAAAGACACGAATGAAGGTTCTTTGGGTCGGTAACCAATACCGGCCCTATTGTAGACTGCCCTTTGGGCATTCAAGATCATGTCTAGGGTCTTAGAGCTAGTTGAGAACTTCTCAAGAATATTCTTGAGTCTCTCAACTTCACTCTTCAATGATTTGTTTTCTTCTTCTAGTAATTCATCATGCAAGTCATCTACATCCTCAACCCTAGAGGATTTCAAATTTTCAACCTCAAGTTTCAATCATTTAATCTCATCCTCTAACATTTCAACATGCAAATCATCAATGTTATCATCCCTAGATGACTTCAATTGTTCAATTTCTAATTGCAATGATTTAACCCTATTTTTTGACTTCTTTAACATATTGGTTAAACATGCAATAGCTCTATAATATTTTTCTAGTTCGGGAGAAGTTACCTCTTCATCATCCGAGGATGATGAAGCCGCGTTTGAGGAGTTGGAAGATTCATCACTGCTCTCTTGATCTCCCAATGTCATGAGTGCCACATGCCTTGTGCTCTTCTCCTCCTCTTCATCAGATGAGCTAGATGATGACTCATCCCAAGTGGCCTTCAAGGCCTTCGTCTTTTTCTTTGTTTTCTCCTCTTTCTTTTTGGATTTCTCCTCCTTCTTCTTTAGCTTTGAGCATTCACTCTTGAAGTGTCCTTTCCTACCACACTCAAAACAAGATACATTAGTCTTATCAACTTTAGCTTCACTAGGGTTACCTTTACCCTTGAAGCGTTGATCCCTTCTCATCATTCTTCTCACAAAATTTGTCATCTCGGAGGAAGAAGACCCGCTGCCATCTTCCTCGGAATCGGACTCGGATTCGGAAGAGGATGAAGATGAAGAGACTTCCTTCTCCTTCTTCTTCTCCTTCTTCTTCTTGTTGGATCGGTCCCCTGCAACTAAGGCAATCCCCTTCTCCTTGGGGCCTTTGTTAGCCATTTCATGCAATTCCATTTCACAAAACAAATCATATAACTTAACAATTGATAAATCCTTGGAAACTTTGTAGGCATCCACCATGGATGACCACAAAGCATTCCTTGGAAATGCTTTCAACACATACCTCACAAGGTCGTGATTCTCGACCTTTTCATCAATTGAGTGGAGACCATTCAATACCTCCTTGAATCTGCTGTGGAGCTCACTTACAGTCTCATTCTCCTTCATGGAGAGATTTTGGAGTTGGTTGAGGAATAAGTCTCTCTTGGCAATTCTTGAGTCTCGGGTTCCCTCACGGAGTTCGATGAGCTTGTTCCACAAGTCTTTAGCACTTGTGAATGGACCAACCTTGATGAGTTGGTCTTTGCTCATGCCGCATTGTAAAGTGACAACCGCCTTTGCGTCGGCTTCACTCTTTCGAGTTTGTTCAGCTGTCCACCGCCACGACTCAAGTTCTTTGCCTTCATCATCCTTAGGAGGAGTGAAACCCTCCTTCACCGCGAACCAAGTATTGATGTCCATCTTGAGATAATATTCCATCTTTGATCTCCAATATAGAAAGTCAGCGTCATCAAAGAAAGGAGGTCGGGTGGTGAAGAAACCTTCTCTCAAAGCCATGGATGATAGCTCTCGGTTGTTAATCCGCAAAAACAGAGCCCCAAGCTCTGATACCACTTGTTGGAACCCGGATGGCTAGAGAGGGGGTGTGAATATAGCCAAATACTTGGACTTTGACACTTATCGAATTTCTGCACTTAGATTTGTTAGTAGCACAGCGGAAGTAGCAAACACAGAGTATGCAGAAAAATAGAAAACGAAAGCAAACTAACACAACTAGCAAGATCGCTAACAAGGAGGGTTTACAAGGTTCGGGGATAACTTGCCCCTACTCCTTGGCGTGCCCGTAAGGTGGGCGATCCCTTGATCGTCGGCAGATCAAGCCCCGGTGAACACCGGATAGAAAGCAACCTCCTTCTCGGTGGAGAAACCTCTCCACAGCGTTTCAATCAAGGATATAGTTTAAGCACAATGAAACACAAGAAAGATCTTACTTAGCACTTAGCAAAGACAAGAACACAGCAAGTTTTCTCCGAGCTTCACCCAGCGACGATCTCACGCAAGAACCCTTTCTTCGTGTCTTCTCGCTGTTGAACTCAAAGCCTCTTGCTCCTTCCTCCAAGTGCTCAAGCAAGGGACGGTTGCTTCACTGATTACAGTTGCTTGCTCAAGATGATGGGATCACTAAACACACAAGCAAGGATGTGGAGAACACAATCGCACAGCAAGAACAAGCCAGAAGAACATTTCGGCGAACTCTTCTATCTTCTGCTCTTCTCCTCTCCGCCTTTTGTTTCTCCACTGAGCACAGGTGACACCATCTCACAGCAGCCTCCAGCTGCTTACCTGCCAACGCCAGCTACCACTGAGTACTCCCTGGACTCCCTGAGCTTCCCTCAGCCAAGCTCCAGTCAGCAGCTCCAGTCTGCAGCTCCAGCCGTTGCAACTTGAGATGGAAAACGAACAAACCTGCTCCAAGGAAAGGCCACCTTTGACTCTCCTTGAGTGTTTGAATCCTCCCCTGTCACCTGCAGCTTAATCATATCATTAGAGCAGAGATGAAACGTAGAGAATCGGATACATTCAGACGCGATCAGAGCGTCTGATAGTGCATTTTGAATTAAAGTGATCGGTCACCGGACCGATCAGAGAGCCTCCTGATCGGTCACCAGACCGATCAGGCTGGGTCCAGACTGATCAGGCTTCGTCCTGATCGATCCCCAATGCTCAATTAGAAATCACAATTTCTTTGGGACTCTCCTGGATCGATCACCAGACCGATCCCAGGTTGTGATCGATCACCAGACCGATCCACCCCTTTACTGGGTGATTTCTGAGCTTCGCAGTCCAAACCTCCTGATCGGTCACCGGACCGATCAAGGATCCTCCTAATCGGTCACCAGACTGATCAGGTCATGACCAGACAGATCAGGCTCCGTCCTGATCGATCATAGTGAGGAACCCGCGATGCTGGATCGTTCTCCAGAACGATCTGCACAGTGATCCTGATCGGTCACCAGACCGATCAGGAGCAGATCAGCAAGGGAACTCAACCTCACTATGTGCTCCCTGAACGGTCACCAGACCGATCAGGAGCTAAGTAGTGGGTGAAACGCATACTCCCTGATCGGTCACCAAACCGATCAGTTATCGCTGGATCGGTCACCAGACCGATCCAGGGGCTCCAACCTAGCCCTCCAGGCTAAGGTTTCATCCAACCTAGCCCTCCAAGCTAGGACCTAACCCTCCAAGCCAGGATTTTTCACCTAACCCTCCAGTTGGGACTTTTCACCTAACCCTCCAAGTTAGGACTTTTCACCTAGCCCTCCAAGCTAGGACTTTTCACCCAACCTTCCGAGTTAGAACTTTCCACACCTAACCCTCCAAGCTAGGACCTGACCCTCCAAGCCAGGATTTTTCACCTAACCCTCCAAGTTGGGACTTTTCACCTAACCCTCCAAGTTAGGACTTTTCACCTAGCCCTCCAAGCTAGGAATTTTCACCCAACCCTTCCGAATTAGGACTTTTCAACACCTAGCCCTCCAAGCTAGGATTTTCCATACCTAACCCTCCAGGTTATGATTTTTCAACACCTAGCCCTCCAAGCTAGGATTTTCCATAACATGTCTAATCCTCGATCAGGACTTAACCATAATCATAATAATCATCAACCTAAACTAAAACCAGTGTCAACACCAAAACAACAATCAGGGTCAGACTGCATCAACACCCGGGAGGTCCCGGGCGCCCAAGGTCAAAGCCAAAACAGCAAGGAAGCAAGAACGCTTTGAAACCACACTGGGTTAGGTGCCTCGGAGGTCCCAGGCGCCCAAGGTCAAAGCTAAAGAGGTAATCGAAGCAAATCAGCTACGAAGCTAGCGGACCAAGTTAAGCTAGGTGCCCAGGAGGTCCCGGGCGCCCCAGTCAGCTCTAGAGGTCGAGTCGAAGGGGATAAGCGCTGACCGAGCTGCGGATTGAGTTTTCCGCAGATGAAGCCACGTGTCAGGTGCCCCCGACGTCTCAGGCGCCCCCAGGAGCACTATAAAAGGGTGCTCAACCCCAAGGCTTCAGAACAACAACTATTTTCTAACTCTCCAAAGCTTTTTGTTCAAGCGCTCCGCACCGGCAAACTCTGACTTCGAGATTTCAGCACCGACGATGACCCTCTGCTCCGAAGTACTATCCACATCGGGTGTCGGTAACGAAAAGTGTAGTTCTTTTCATTTACTGCAATATTCTTGTACTGAAATTTGTAAACCTTTTGCGCGATTATAGAATTGCCCAAAGTAAATGGTCAAGGACCATGGGCCTTGGAGTAGGTGCCGACCGTGACTCCGAACCAAGTAAAATACTTGTGTTTTGTGTGATTGTTTTGTTTCCACTGCATTTACTCTTTCCATAATCCGGAAAAAAGTTTTAACGATATTCACCCCCCCCCCTCTATCATTTTTCTCGATCCAGCAATGATGTCAAACATGTGTATCATCTTATGGGGGTTAATACACAATGTTTATTATCATTAGATGGTAAAGAATCCAATGATTAGGATATTGTTGGAGTTCTTTTATATATATGTCAAAGGAGAGAATTAAGGTTTAATTGGGAAAACCTTATGTACTTTTGCAAAAAATCCTAGCTCAAAGGGGAGCTTAGGTGAATGGGGAGCTTTGTTGCTCATATATTGGCAAAAGGGGAACCTTGTGATGGGTTCATAAAAATCTTTTGGTAAGTCCAAGTGTAGGGAGAGCTTTGGAGAGATTCTTAAAAAGCACGTTAATGAAAATACTAACTCATTGAAGAGTTTAGGTGTGGCGGATGCCTTGTGATAGATTCATACATTGTTTGTATTGCATATGCATTGGTAGTATAAGTCCAAGGTGTAGCCTTGGCAACGTAAGTCTATTTTATTAGCATGTTTATTTGCTATATGTTTTCCCTAACTTAAATGTATTGTCAAACATCAAAAAGAGGGAGATTGTTGAGGCAATATATGGTCCGTGTGACCATGTGTTTTGATATTTGGGCAAAGAGTTTAAGTTAGATTTACTCTTGTATTTGATATGTGTATTTGAGTGTGTAAGATCCACAGGATACACAGACTTAGCTTGATGGCTTCCGGTCCGGTGAAGGATGGAGCATCCGAGGAATCGTGGATAAGGCAGCAACGATGAGCTGAGGAAAGCACACTTCGAGACATACGCAAAGGATGACATGGAGACGAGCCGCGAGCTTATATGTATCCGAGGGACAAGAGCCAAAGAGAAGAAGATTTGAAGGCAAGAGTCAAGGCTGCAAGGAAGAGTCAAGTGAGTTGTGAGGGTCCGAGTGCGAGTGAACTATACTCGGGAAGGGAAACCCTAGGTTTAGGATTTAACTAGTCGACTGGTATGGGATTAGTTGACTGGTTGAGGTAACAGAGAAATCAGTCGACTGATCTTCTATGGAGTCGACTAGTGTCGGCTAGATTCGAATGTTGGGTTGTAACGTTCGAATTCGACGGCTGACAGTTGACTGGTGTTGGCACCAATCGACTGGTAATGGCTAGATTAGCAACGAGCTTTATTTAAGAGAGCTCGGTTTACTCGAGTAAGGTTGACAAAATTGGTATTGGTTAAAGGCTAATTAGTAGTCTAAGTGCTCAAGTGTTCTTGGTGAGGTTGTGGTGAGGTTTCTCCACCCACAAGAAGCGACACGAGCTAGCTGGAGGTTTTTCGGAGACTTGTCCACCAACGGATCAGGATCGTCTACCTTATGGACTATCGTGGAATAGGAGCATCATCTCCGAACCACATAAATCAAAGTCAGTTAGCAGTTTGTTTTCTTTGTTAGTTTAGTTTGTTTTGTATTTCGCTGTGCGCTAACAAGTGTAGGAAGAGATAAGGGTGACGAGTCATTCACCCCCCTCTAGCTGACCTATGATCCCGTACAGTTCCTATAATAAGAATTTTTCATATTCCTATAATAAGCTCTAAAATAACACACTAAAATAACCAAATAATTATAGCTAATGCAGACACTAAACAAAGTCTATTAATGCAATAACTATAGTATCCTACAACATAAAAAAAAAAGTATAACTAAAGATTAGTAGTCAAGACGGAGAAGAGCAGCAAATCTAGTATCCTACCAATCAAAAAATTATACTTAACATTATTCACTAATAATCAAAAACAAAATTAATATAGTATTTGACCAAAAAAAGTAATATATAAATACTAGTCGTGGTAAGAATTAGCTAGCAGTGGCCAGAATTGGCTGGTCGCGGTCGCGGCTAGAATTGGCCACCTAATAGTGGTTGGCCGACCAGATTTGGGCGCCCGACAATGGTCGGTCGTAGCTGCGCCTAGAATTGGCTAGTCGTGGCCGCAGCTAGAATTGGTAACCTGACAGTGCCCGGTCGGCCAGATTTGGGCACCCAATAGTGGTCGACCGCAGTCGTCGCTAAAACTGGTTGGACGTGGTTGCGGCCAAAATTGGACGACAGGACACTGTAGGCCACAGCCCCGCCAGAACTGGCCAACCGTGGTCGCGGTCAGAATTGTCCACCCAACAGTGGCCAGCCGGCCAGATTTGGCCACCCGACAGTGGATGACCGGCTAGATTTGGGTGCCTGGAAGTGGTCAGTCGGCCAAATCTGATCTCCCACTAGATCTAACAGACCTCCAAATCTAGCAACGACTGGATCTAACCAGCTGGCACAAGATGTGGCTGACCACATCTTGCGTTTGTCAGTGGCTTGGCTAGAGAGGGAAGAAAGAATGGAAGAAGAGCCATAACTTCACCAAAGAACGAGAGCACGGTGGGGAGGAGCCGGAGCTTGGAGCTTAGAGCTCAGAGGAAAAAAACAAAGAAGAGAACCCAGACGATCAAAATTAATGCTCAACCCTAATTTTGATAGCGATTTCTCGATGGAGATAAGTTTCCGCCAAGCATATTCTCGACGAAAAATAAATTCCATCGAGAAATACTTAATGTCACGTGTGTGAGTCCTAAAATTCCCTGACGAAATGTTGTTTTCGTCGGTAATATTCCCAACGGAATTAAGTTCCGTCGGGAAATACTTTTGCCACGTGTGCGGGTCCCGGGATTCCCAACGAAATGTTGTTTCCGTCGGGATATACCGACGGAATTAAATTTTCATCGGTAGATCCCGACAGGAAAAAAAATCCGCTACGAATCCCGTCGATATTGCAGAAATTTGTTGTAGTGAAACTTGATACTAAATTGACGATTATGAAAAAACATTTATAGTTCCAAAGTTGGGTGTTTACATTTTTTTAGTCTCAAATTTTAAAAGTAACAATTTTTCCATGCAATATGAGGTGCCTCAAGCCTTTTTAAAAAAAAATTATGATAGAACACTATAACCCAATTGGGAACGTGAACCCTAGGGGTTTTTTATTTTTAATTTTTTTTAGCATGAACACTATAACCTAATTGGAAAGGTGGACTCTAGGAGTTTTCGATTTTTATTTTTTTTAGCTTGAATTCTATAACCCAATTGGGAAGGTGAACCCTAGGAGTTTCGATTTTTAAATTTGTTTAGCTTGAACACTATAACCCAATTAGGAAGGTGAACCCTAGATTAAAATAAAAATAAAGTCTTAACTTTGTGATTAAAAAAAAACTTTTCAAATGTTTAGTATTAGAATCGTTAATTTAGTATCAAGTTTGGTATCCAAAATGTATTTTCCTCTTTTTAAATTCTCATATAATGTATTAATCTATATATATTTATTTATCATATCAAATTAAATTATTTTTTAAATTATATCCTCTAAAAATGATAAATTTTTGATATTATCTTCTTGAAATTATAAAAACATTTAAATTTTTTTTAAATTCTGATACAATATATTAATATATATATATATATAGAACTTTTTTAAAATACGGACAGTTTGTGCATACCACCCCTCGGACATGTACATTTTTTTCATTTTTTTATTTTTTTGTTTATTTATTTTAAGTTTTCGATTATGCCAATAAGATTTTGCCTTTAAGATTTAGTGGTTGATTATAGTGTTTAGTATAAGAAAATTTTTAAACTGAAAAAATGGTTAAGATTTGCATGAAATTTACATAGTAAAGACCTAGCAGGGTCAAGGGAAAGAATGGAAAAGATGATTTCACTATATTTCTAACCAAGAACAGGACCTATCACAATAATATTTCTTTTATTAGGACGATAAATCTGAAAAGACAAATTTCCAATCTTTTCTTTCAATTCGGGAGAAATATGATCAGGAGGGCCTAATTTGAATCCGTCGGGTAAAATGAGAAAACCCCCTACATCAACCCCTCCCTCTTTTTACCATTAGCAAGAACTTGTTTCAGTTGCTTATCATAAGGAATTCGGACAATAGCTTCAAATACAGTATCGGGGAGGACAGTTGCCGAACTTCAATATCCACGGGTTTATTAAGTAAATGACAATTGGCACATACAATTCATCTCGTTGCTTCTCGCGGGTTTTCATAACCCTACTACGAAAAAATGGGACATACAATTCGTCTCGTTGCTTCTCCCATTGCTTCTTAACCTTGCTGCACATACAATTTGTCCCATTGGAGTTTACCTTATCGCATAAACTCCATGTAAACCTTAATTATTTTTTTAGTTTGAAATTTTTTTTATACTTAACGCTATAACTCAACCACTAAATCCTAAAGATAGAATCTTAAACGGTGTAATCACAAGCTAAAAAAATAAAGCAAAAAATAAAAATAAACTAAATACACTTGGTCCGCTGTAGATTTCAGGATGCACAGTGGTATGGACTCGGAGCGTTTGTATTAAAGAAAGGTGCATCAAGGCTATATAGGCACTTGCATTTGAACCCATGCGCCTGAATTTGGAAGCAACACATGATTTTTTTTAAATTTCTTGGGATATATTTAGCGTTTAAATTTTAAGGTTTAAAAATTAGGTTATAGTGGATTTAAGTTAATAAGATTTTCCTCTAGGGTTCAAGCTTCCCTCTTAGGTTATAGTGTTCAAAACAATAAATTTTAGATACTAACGGGGTACACTATATGTATTTAACGTTTAAAATTTTAGGATTTAAAAATTGGATTATAGTGAATTTAAATTAATAAAATTTTTCTCATGAGTTTAGGCTTTCCTCTTGTATTATAGTATTTAAGATAATAAATTTTAGATGATAATAGGATATATTATAAGATTAAAAAATTATTTAAGAATTTATTTATTAAAAAAATTTTAAAAAAAACCAACCTAGGCGCCTATATTCATACAAGTGTCTGGTCAGTAGTTTGTAGCATAGCGCCTATATTCATATAACCCAGGCTTCCCTCTTGTATATAGGTTTTCTAAAATTAGTAACTATCAAACATTCTACCTAAATAATATTTGTAATAATATTTTTTTAAGCAAATTAAATGTATTAGACACAGTTAAATTAACATGTTTTTACATTTTAATTGTATAGCAAAAAAATAAATAGATTTTATACGAGAAGTAATTCGAGCATTGCACAAGTGAAATACTAGTTTAATTAAAACCGATCACGTTAAAACAACTCAAAACTCTCTACTCCGATTCAATATGGTTCGTTAGAGCATCCATAATAAATGGTCCTTATTTTCATATCATGATTCAAGTATCTCACTCTTCAATTATCTCAAATCTCATAATTAAATATTTCATCAACCAAATATTTATGGGTCTCATCTATCAAATATATCTCATTCTCAAATATCCCTAATTTAACAATCAAATATCTCATAAATCAAATATTTATGGGTCTGATCATTTTATTAATTTACATCTAATTTTACATTTAAATCAAATTAATTATATTTTCCATTTCTTCAATTTAATATATTTCATTTACCATTTATCCATAAATATTTTTTACTTAATAATTATCTATATATTTTAATAATTATATAATATAATTATTTTAATATTAATTTTTTATTTAAACAGAAAATATTGGATGTACGAAGTTTAAAAGAAATAATAACATGCAAATACAAATATTAAACGAATTCGAAATTAAAATAACTAAATATTTCATAGATGATAAATTAATTATTTACTCATCACAATGACATATTTCCCAGATATATTCAACAAAATCGTGACGAAGTTGATGATGCACTTGAATATCATGTAACTCAGAATTTCTTCAAATGTATTCAACAAATTCGGTGGTTGAGTCATGATTCACTGTGATAGTATCATGTTCTTCACGATCCCAAATCGATATTACATGATCTTCATCCTCCACAAATCATGTTATGTAAAATAATATACGTATACATGATTTCTTTGCAGTTATCTACAAATCATGCCCTAGACCTCTTATAATTGCCCAACGAGCATGGAGTACCCTAAATGTCGGCTTCACATCTTTTCTTGCAGCCTCTTGTCTATCTTTAAATTTTATTCTTTTCAGATCCTTGGTGTAGGAAAAACATTTGAACAAAAGTGGTCTATTCCGGATATATCATATGTTAGATAGTACCATTTTCGTATATTATGTACCATTCACAATAAAATTAACCTCTGGTGCATTTCCTTTCAAAACTTTACTAAAAATAGGCAATGCATTAAACACATTGATGTCATTGTGAGACCTTACCACTTTAAAAAGACATGTCATATCCACAAATCAATAGATGTGACTACCTCAGGTACAATTATTAGATAGTCATGATCATCTCATGTGTATTGTGACATCCACGCGACCAAACAATTTTTCTAGGCCCAATGCATGCAATCAAGACTTCCTACCATCCCAAGAAAATGGTATCTTTGTTCATGTATTTCAAGCAAACAATTAATGTCAATTGCATTGGGTTTTCTTAAATACTCACCTCAATATATTTGTATCACACATTGGCAAAAGTTGGACAAACATTCAAGGGCAGTTATTTCACCCATCCACAGGTACTCATTCAATTGGTCGACGGAACCTCCATAAGCCAGTTGACGGATAACCGTTGTGCATATTTGAAGTAGTGACAGTCCTTTTCTCCTTGTTTCATCTTCCCTGTTGAAAATCGAAATTTTAAAGGGCTTAGTTGTAATTTTCCAAACTTGGAGGGCTTTTATGAAAAACTGCCAAAAAACTATTTTTAAAAACCCTAAATCACTCTTTCCCTCGACCAGATCAGTTTCCTCTCCTCCTCAACTCTTCCCTGAGCAGTTCCTCGCCTCGTCGCCTCTGCCCGACGCCAACGCCGATGCTACCGCAGCGGTTCCCAACGAGCAAGCGCCGCACGCAAGCCCTTGTAGTTCCTGTCCGCGTGTGGGTAAGCCGACGCAGTCCCTCTCCCCTTCGCCTTTTCTTCTTGTTTGTCTTCTTCATCTTCTCCCTCGTACAACAGTCGCCCTCTCTTCTTCCTCTTCGTCTTCTATAGAAAACACGAACAGGAGGCCACGCGTCGGCGCCTCGTCTTCCTGATTTCACCTTGTCGACGTCGTCGACCCTACCAGCCGCGCCGACCATCATCAAGGTAAGGCTTGTGCTATTCTTGATTAGGTTTTAATTGGATTTTGATTATGAGTTTCGAAATCGGCTTACAAAGGTGAGTTGTTGGATTCCAATTTTATTTGGTTACCGTGAATACTTTGGTTTTGATTTTGGTTCACTGCCGTGAATTCTAGGTTTTGGTTAAATTGTTTTGGTGGGAGTTTTTGAGTTAGGTAAGTGCATTTGTAGGTTGGGTTAATAAGGATGGTTGTCGCAAGCAACAATCCTAAGTTTGTATAATCAAAACACTAAGTTGAGTTGGCTGTTTAGATTAGAACACTAAGTTTGTATAATTTGTTTAAATTGCTAGTTGGGCTGTGAGCTTCTATTAGATTGGAGTGAGTTGTGTTGGTTCTTAATTAGTCAACTTCATGCTAGAATGAATTAGATCAAATTTGGGATTTATCCACCGTGAGGTTCATTTAGTGTATTGTTGTTTGGGTTTAATTTGTAGTTGTGGATGTCCCTTGGGTTAAATTGGAATTTAACCTAATAACTTAATTAGGATAAATAGGTTAAGATGAAACTCGGAGTTGTTTAGATTTATTTTAACGGATGTTGAACTAGAATTGGATTATAATTGTATTTAGAAATTAGCTTAGCTATTTGAATTACTGGTATAAATGGCTAAACCTTATCCACATTAATACAGGACCTTGATTCGGACTCGTTTGGTTGATCGTGGAAGATCCTCTTCGTTCACAAACTTCTAAAATTAAGGCGGGTATTTCTCCTTTGTATTCGAGTAGTTTCCTTTACCTTAAAGCATGGCAATTTTATGTCTTATAGGTTGTTTGACCTTGTTCTTTGTCGTTTGTTATTTAAACATCGTCGTTGAGACTTATTCTTCGTTGATCTTTGAGTATTCCAAATTCGTATACGTACAGTCTCTGTTGGTTTCCGTTCTGTAAAGTACCACTTGTACGCGAGTACTTAGAAGTTCATTAAACACAGATAGGTTTATTTGGCATTAGAAATATCCTACCTATTAGTGTAGGTGCATAATCATTGGTTTACGATTTCTGGTTGGTTGTATTGATGCATCGTATACTCATTGAATTTTATCGCATCGTTGTTTCTCCGATTGTTCATGCATCGTATAGCATGCACCATACTTGCACGTTGCATACTAACGACTGTTGGGCTTACATTTGGTTAAGCCGTCGTTAGTCATATTGTTGCTCGATACACTCAACCACTTGTTGTCGTGGTAGTTGTTAGAGTGCAAGCATCTGTCCTGTTATGCCAAATAGTGACACCCTCACCGTTGTTTTTAGAGGGATGAGCTATTGGTGGCTCACCCTCACCGTTGTTTTCGAGGGATATTGTAGCTGTAGTAGCTCCCCCGATGTACCGGGGTTTGGAGTGTAGGCTCCCCAGCATCCTGTTCACTCAACCACGCCTTATGTGGTATTTGTTGTTGGAGTGCGTACAGTTGTCACAGCCCTACCCACTCAGTCACACAGATGGGATGTGTTGACGGCTTGACTGGCGTCAAGGGTGACACATGTCATTGCATCATGTGCATACGTATTTCGTTTATGCATTTTTCCTATGATTGTTGCATTTATATGAGCTATGGTTGTTGCACTTGATTGACATGCATGTATATCTTAGTTTTACTATTGTTGTATTGTTTTATACATGCTTAGTGCTTATCCGGATTTTATGCTATGTCGTTTTACTATATGGTATGCATGTTTAGGTGAATCTATATTTCTTATGGACTGTACTCTTTTGATTCTCTACTAGTTGTCCTTTATTATGTCATGCTTATTGTCTACTCATATACCCGCAGAGTCCGCCCGGACTCACCACCCCTGCTTTTTCTTTTTGTTTCAGATAGCAGGTAGACGTATTTCTTGGAGCCAGGAGAAGATCCAGTTGCCAGTCCCCAATGTTGAGTTGAGTTAGTCTTCCGTATTTGGTTTAGTTATTTATTTCAGTACTTGGAGTTGCATTTTATTCATTATTGGGTTTTGTCGATATCAGAGACTTTTGTGTTCTCTTTGGATTGTAGTTCTTTTCTGTTTAAGGTGGCTGAGCCACCCGTTATCTTTTATGTTAATATAAACTGCGTGGTGATGTTTTATTTTTTGTTATGATGGCTAAGCCATCTTTTATGATGAGTGTGTTATGTATAATTGCCCCATATTGTCCGTCGTACAGGGGAGATGCTGCCCGATTTTCGAGCAAGCATGTGCCTCTGGGGCGTGACAATTTTTGGTATCAAAGCGAGGTTTGCGAGTTCCTTTGGGATCTGTGGATTTTTATGATGTTGTTTTTGGTGTGTTAGTTTGTCGAGGTTTTGCGATGTTTTGGTGTCTGTGGGTTTATGGAGTTGTTTTACGAGGTCAATCTGTATGTTACAGATTTGGTTATTTTTGCGGAATTTTTTTTTCTTGAGGGTTGACGAAGTTGTTTTGTTTTACGAGGTCTATATGTATTTTATGGATTTATTTTCCGGAGTCATTTTCTGGTCTGGTTGTGTTTTGTGACTTGGCAGCGATGAGATCTCTCACAGCAAACAAGAAGTAAGTTAGTTTTAAATTTGGATAAAATATCTAAATAATGTATGTTGGTTTTGTTAACAGATATGCCTCGTCGTATTGAGTTATTTTCACCCCGTTCTCGTGATCGTGGACGACGATCACGGGGGAGTTTCATCTTTGGTCATCTTTAGTGCCTAGTTTTGTGACTACTATCAGAAGTGAGCTCTTATCAAAGCTTACTTAAAACACCTTATAATCTAGCATTTTCAGATTAATATTTCCAAAATTTTGGTTGTTCAGTTTGTGTTTTTTGTGTTTTCTGTTGATCAAGCAGGCTTTGTTTTGTATTTCTGGGATCCAAATACCTTACTTCCTCGTACTGCTGTTGATGCATTAATAGCTAGTGCAGTTTTTCATCAACATATCTCTACTAAGGTACAATCAGAAAATAATGTGATAGCAAACAAAATATCTTGCAAGTCAAAAATATCTGACCTGCTCAATAATAGAAGTAGCAAGAAAATTAAGACAAGCATAGTTCTGATTTCTGAAAACTGAAGAAACGAGTGCTTTAATGAACGAAGTGATGTGTGAGTCTCGAAAATTCTACCTTCACTGAATTGAAAGGAAAAAAAATTATAGATATCTGATTACTGTGCAATGAATAAGGACATTTTATTCGAGATTATAAAAAGAAACACTTTAAGATTGTCATTTGTTAACTGCTAGCGGTGTATATATGGAAGTGCAGAGTTATTTCCTTGTTGCTACAAGTGTACCACATTATGCTTTTGGTTCTGACAGAAGCTGCTTTAAGGTTTAGTAGTCATGGATAGAAGTAACTGTAACCCTGCAAACAAGGTAAATGACAGTGCAAGAAATTAAAGGCATATCAAGATCAATGTAGGAAATTATCTACTGACATAGTTTATTTCGAACTAATATCTGATTCAATGCTTTGTCCCAAGGACTGATCTAGGATAGTCATGATCTATTGTTGTTAACCGACCAGCATCTTTCATTAGAAAGCCGACTGGCATGACCACAACAATGTGGTCTTCATAACAGTTTTGACTGTGCCTTAGAGTTTTGCAGACACACTAATACCTAAAACTTCTATCAACTAATTAGAAAACCTTTGGCATTATAGCTCTTAGTATAGACAACTGTTACTTGTAGGAATCAGGTCATAATAACAATCTTCTATCATTGTCTTTTTGGATATTAGTATCGTCCAGGTACTTAAATCATTCTTGGATAGAGCTCAGTGAGTTTACTTTTGTTGCACTTCATTGTGGGGACAAGTATTAAAATGATGTTTTCTTTATACAAAATATAGAACATGTAAACTATGTTGTGATGGTATGGCCATACTCAAAAGTCAAAAGTGTAATATATTCTACAATTAGAAGAATTGAACCAATTAGGGTGGAAGGTACAAGAGGTGGAGGAAGATCTAAGAAAATATTAGTTGATAATAAATAATTAAATTAATTTGAAATTACTAATGATAATATAGGGATAAAATTCATGAAGACATCAACTAATCATAATTGATTTTTCTTGCATGAAGGTAAATAAGTAATAGAGGAATTATCACAAACAAGAATATTATTACATGATTATCTATCTCTTCACATTTTTTTTCCACTTCTTTGTCTTTTATGCCATTATTCCATATCTGAAGCTTCAACAATAATTGTTGTGTGAAGGAAATCTTTGTCAGTATAAGTCATAGACAAATTATCTCAAACAAGAATCTTCTGATTGCACAGATGTATCCCTTCTAATTTTGCACTTTGTCATCTTTTATGCTACTATCCCAAGTTATGAACACAGATATGGGCTATTTAATCTGGTATTATCCTCAAAACAGTTATGGACCTAGTAATGTTTTAATAAGTTTATATGTTTTGTGCTATTGATATAGGTATCTTCTACTACTTCAATTCCTTTTTGATAAACGAAAATGTTACTTTGTTGATTTAGGTTTATTCCTGAAAGAAAGTAAACTTCTTTCAAATAGAAGTATAAAAATCAAATCCAATGATGAACAAACTCAACTAGAAGCTTTGTGATACCACTATCAGCAACAAATAATTTAGAAAAAACATGCATGAACTAATTGAAAAAGTTGCATACTTGAGCCTGAACCTCTTGTAGTACATTGAATTATCATATTCACTCATTTCATTTGCTTGGTAAGATTTCAAGGTAGCTTTATGAGAAACTTCTTGTTCTACATGAGTCAATGGTATACAGCTTACAAAAAAAAAATTGTTTTGTTAAATGATTAAAATATTTGATTGAATGGACAGATATTCTATCTAGTGAAAGTTGTTTGTATTGAGATACTAATAAGAATGGTAAGCTGACATAAGATAAGATTGCATATCATAGCTTCATTAAATCCTAGTGCAACTTCAATTCCGATTGGACTAGTTAAGTCATTTTTATGGCATCCTGAGGATTGGATCGCAATCATGATTTCCATGAATGCTTGACGGTTGAATCCTAGGTCATGGGCTTTGATTTTTAAGTTGATTTCTTTAAAACAACCCAGTGATTATACACATGATAGTCTATTTTGGGCTGCAAACTTTGTAAGTTTGATTTTTGAGAACAAGTTGTCGTCGAGGAATCACAAAGTTTAAAACCCACTGTGTTGCTTGTTACGCTTGTTGGAAAATATGCGAAGAGGTAAATGTCCCCCCAAAGTATCCTTTGCATTGTCCTTGTGGTGTGTTGGGAGTTTGACTGCTTCGGCATTCGTGTGCACTTCATTGAGGTCGGTTCTGTCAAGCAGTTTCATAGTTGGATTCTTTGTACCTCTCTCGTGAATGGACTTTGGTCTCGTAGATTGATTCTTTCGATCATGTCTCAATCTACATATTCTCCTTATAAAACCATGGTTTATTTTTATACTAAGATAGTGCAATTCTAGAATTTGTTATAGAGGCACTTGTGATTATGCTTCAGGGGACAAAGGTTATCCTATACATAAGGGTTATGTACCATACTATATGTTTAGTAAACATCGGTCAAGCTGAATTGCTCTAGGAGGTTGATGTAATTGTTGTGTATATACTTTCCACTCCAACGGCATGTAGCAGCGTTACTTAGGTATGCCTAAAGGACTATTTGGAACCAGGGGTAACTATATTTGAGTTTAGGAATGGACCGAATTATGATGATTAGGTTAGGAAGTAACGCGTTGTTACTTAAAATTTACTTAAGTAGGTGGTATGATTAGGATTTATTTTAGTTATTAGTTATGTGTAGATCAGTTGTGACCAACATATTAGTTTTCAGTTTACCAACCTCAGCAGATGGTCGAAGCTACAAGTTATCAGACTCAGCGAACGATGGGAGCTCCAGCACCTTAGACTATGCAGCCAGCAACAATTCAGATGATTCAGCCACTGCCTATTCAGACGATGCCACCATCAGTTCCAGAGATGGACCGGGTTTACACGCTCACCAGAGAGAAGGCACAGCAGATCGATGGATCGATTTTCCGAGATATTAAAGAGTTATAGGGTATTTACGTGTAGGTCACTGCTTATAACCGGGTAGCTACCGTTAGAGAGATGGTGAACATTTCCCAATATGATAGATAATGCATTTGACTCGCAATCAGGGTTAAGGTTGGTTGACAGCACTACTCTGATGAGAAAGCTACTTGGGAGCTCAAGGATTCGATCAGAGCTCGCTGTCCTCATCTATTTACTTGAGGTGCGTATGATTAGTTTTTCATTCCGTATTCATATTATAACTGGGTTGCTAATTTCTCTTGTTGTTGACCAGTACTCGTTACGGTTTATGGTTTGTGGTTGTGGACTAGTCTGGGGTGTTGATACCCGTTGTCGTTGACTAGTACCTGTTGTAGTTGACTAGTGCATGTGGTGGTTTCCTGGAGAAATTTAGGGACCAAACTTTTATTAGTGGGGGAGAATGTTGAAAATCAAAATTTTAAAGGGCTTAGTTGTAATTTTTCAAACTTGGAGGGCTTTTATGAAAAACTACCAAAAAAACTATTTTTAAAAGCCCTAAATCACACTTTCCCTCGATCCGATCAGTTTCCTCTCCTCCTCAACTCTTCCCTGAGCAGTTCCTCACCTCGTCGCCTCTGGCCGACGCCAACACCAATGCTGCCGCAGCGGTTCCCAGCGAGCAAGCGCCGCACGCAAGCCCTTGTAGTTCCTGTCCGTGTGTGGGTAAGCCGACGTAGTCCCTCTCCCCTTCGCCTTTTCTTCTTGTTTGTCTTCTTCATCTTCTCCCTCGTACAACAGTCGCCCTCTCTTCTTCCTCTTCGTCTTCTACAGAAAACACAAACAGGAGGCCACGCGCCAGCGCCTCGTCTTCCTGATTTCACCTTGTCGACGCCGTCGACCCTACCAGCTGCGCCGACCATCATCAAGGTAAGGCTTGTGCTATTCTTGATTAGGTTTTAATTGGATTTTGATTATGAGTTTCGAAATTGGCTTACAAAGGTGAGTTGTTGGGTTCTAATTTTATTTGGTTACCGTGAGTACTTTGGTTTTGATTTTGGTTCACTGCCGTGAATTCTAGGTTTTGGTTAAATTGTTTTGGTGGGAGTTTCTGAGTTAGGTAAGTGCATCTGTGAAGAGTTGTAGTGTGATTGGTTGTAGGTTGGGTTAATAAGGATGGTTGTCGCAAGCAACAATCCTAAGTTTGTATAATCAGAACACTAAGTTGAGTTGGTTGTTTAGATTAGAACACTAAGTTTGTATAATTTGTTTAAATTGCTAGTTGGGCTGTGAGCTTCTATTAGGTTGGAGTGAGTTGTGTTGGTTCTTAATTAGTCAACTTCATGCTAGAATGAATTAGATCAAATTTGGGATTTATCCACCGTGAGGTTCATTTAGTGTATTGTTGTTTGGGTTTAATTTGTAGTTATGGATGTCCCTTGGGTTAAATTGGGATTTAACCTAATAACTTAATTAGGATAAATAGGTTAAGATGAAACTCGGAGTTGTTTAGATTTATTTTAACGGATGTTGAACTAAAATTGGATTATAATTATATTTAGAAATTACCTTAACTATTTGAATTACTGGTATAAATGGCTAAACCTTATCCACATTAATACAGGACCTTGATTCGGACTCGTTTGGTTGATCGTGGAAGATCCTCTTCGTTCACAAACTTCTAAAATTAAGGCGGGTATTTCTCCTTTGTATTCGAGTAGTTTCCTTTACCTTAAAGCACGACAATTTTATGTCTTATAGGTTGCTTGACCTTGTTCTTTGTCGTTTATTATTTAAACATGGCCGTTGAGACTTATTCTTCGTTGATCTTTGAGTATTCCAAATTCGTATCCGTACAGTCTTGTTGGTTTCCGTTCTGTAAAGTATCGCTTGTACGCGAGTACTTAGAAGTCCATTAAACACAGATAGGTTTATTTGGCATTAGAAATATCCTACCTATTAGTGTAGGTGTATAATCGTTGGTTTGCGATTTCTGGTTGGTTGTATTGATGCATCGTTACTCATTGGATTTTATTGCATCGTTGTTTCTCCGGTTGTTCGTGCATCATATAGCATGCATCATACTTGCACGTTGCATACTAACGACTGTTGGGCTTACATTTGGTTAAGCCGTCGTTAGTCATATTGTTGCTCGATACACTCAACCACTTATTGTCGTGGTAGTTGTTAGAGTGCGAGCATCTGTCCTGTTATGTCAAACAGTGACACCCTCACCGTTGTTTTTAGAGGAATGAGCTGTTGGTGGCTCACCCTCACCGTTGTTTTTCGAGGGATATTATAGTTGTAGTAGCTCCCCCGATGTACCGGGGTTTGGAGTGTAGGCTCCCCAGCATCCTGTCCACTCAACCACGCCTTATGTGGTATTTGTTGTTGGAGTGCGTATAGTTGTCACAGCCCTACCCACTCGGTCACACAGATGGGATGTGTTGACGGCTTGACTGGCGTCAGGGTGACACATGTCATTGCATCATGTGCATACGTATTTCGTTTATGCATTTTTCCTGTGATTGTTGCATTTATATGAGCTATGGTTGTTGCACTTGATTGACATGCATGTATATCTTGGTTTTACTATTGTTGTATTGTTTTATACATGCTTAGTGCTTATCCAAATTTTATGCTATATCGTTTTACTATATGGTATGCATGTTTAGGTGAATCTATATTTCTTATGGATTATACTCTTTTGATTCTCTACTAGTTGTCTTTTATTATGCCATGCTTATTGTCTACTCATAGACCCGCAGAGTCTGCCCGGACTCACCACCCCTGCTTTCCTTTTTTGTTTCAGATAGCAGGTAGACATATCTCTTGGAGCCAGGAGAGGATCCAGTTGTCAGTCCCCAGTGTTGAGTTGAGTTAGTCTTCCGTATTTGGTTTAGTTATTTATTTCAGTACTTGGAGTTGCATTTTATTCGTTATTGGGTTTTGTCGATATCAGAGACTTTTGTGTTCTCGTTGGATTGTTGTTCTTTTCTGTTTAAGGTGGCTGAGCCACCCGTTATCTTTTATGTTAATATAAACTGCGTGGTGATGTTTTATTTTCTGTTATGATGGCTGAGCCATCTTTTATGATGAGTGTGTTATGTATAATTGCCCCATATTGTCCGCCGTACAGGAGAGATGTTGCCCGATTTTCGAGCAAGCATGTGCCTTTGGGGGCGTGACATTCCCTCCATTTATCCACTAGGATAATTTTCCAAATAGTGACTATGCACAAAAATAACTCTTTTCTCATTCGGAATTGTCGTCGGAACATGTCATCGATATACACTAACTCATTAGAGAAATACTCATTAATAAGTTAAGTATATCTAGCTACACGATCTCTATTAATTTACCTTCTTCTTTGTGTGCACTTATAATAATCTTGAACGAATTCAATCATTGTAAGTTGGTTGTTAAAAGTACCTCGGGGTAATTTTGATGTGATCAACCAAGTCAAGTTTAGTCCTGGTTATGTTTAATCCTTGTGTCTAAGTGTGCAAGAACTTAGGAGCACAAGAAGTCGAACAGAAGACACAGTAGACGAGAAAAATGGCACAGGAAGGGAACCGACGGGCTCGGTACATCCAAGGGATGTAAAAACTATGGAAGAGTATGCCGGTGGATGAGAAGGGTGTGTGCGACGTTCAAAGGATGAGAATCCGGGGAGGAAGCCTGTTCAAGGAGAAGGCCAAAGTCTGGTTTGGGTGAGCCTAATTTTGGTTGGTCGGAAATCACCCAAGTGGGCGAAGATGGAAAAAAGTCAACATGCATGTTGACTTTGACCAGATGGTCAACTGAGGTGCCTTAGTTACTCAAGAAGATGCCTTAGTTGAGGAGAACCTCTGCGCAAAAGCAGACCTGAGGCGCCTAAATTTTTACCTGAGGTGCCTCAAGTTGAAACTGAGGCTCCTCAGGTTGGAACTGAGGTGCCTCAGGTTGGAACTGAGGCACCTCAGATCAAAAATATCAACAGCTTACTATTGGCATCGTGGATAAAAGTTTATCCATCTAAGGCATCTCAAATCACAACTAAGGCAACTTAGGTCCACGTTAACACAATGGTAATTTCAATTTTCAGGCTATAAATAGCCCTCTAAACCTAGGGGAAAAAATAACAACTGATAATCAATTTCTTAATTCTTTCTAAGCTTTCAAGAGTCTGTAAGAGGCTTCTCCTCCTACAACGAAGGAGTAATTTAGTGAGCTTTCATTGCCTTGGATTAACAACCATCCTAGTTGCAACTAGGTAACTTCAAGCCTCTTCTTTTATAATTGTTGACATATTTATGTTTACTTTAACTGCTTAGACTAATCTGTTATCTTTGCTAAGTTAGTGTAAAAGATATAGTTTTTATTTGCGGGGATATTCACCCCCTCCCCTCTCCCTGCCCTCTAGCTGACCTGCACAGTACCTACAATTGCTATTAGAGTCCAACCGCTTCAGAAGGACTAACCACCACCTAAAGCAAGAAGACGATGGTTGAAACTAGCATTCATCCGTCAAAGTTTAAGGGGGAGTTCACGACATAGAAGTAAAAAAATGGAGGTATTCTTTAGAATCGATTTTAAAATTTTATTAATAATAAAATATGATTTTGAAGTGTCCAAAGACGAGAATGATGAGATAAAAGAAGTGCATCTTTGGATCAAGAAGCAATAGTCAGACTCTATGGCCAACACCAAGGCAGAATTCCACCTGCTGACAGTATTACCACCTCAAGAAGTTAACTGCATCGGCAACTATCACTTGGAAAAAGAACTCTAAGAGAAGTTCCTGGAGCTTCACGAGAGCACATCGGAGGCGAAACTAGCACGACAAGATCTGCTTCGGAACCAACTAACCAACCTTGGGATGGAAGAAGGAGAGACGGTGGCTCAACTGCATGAGAAGATCAAGGAGCTAATAACCAAACTCACGAATCTCAGAGAATCGGTAACTAACCAAGATTCATTAAGGTATGCTTTGAATGCGTTTTCGAGAACTCTAGAATGGACGTCGATAGTCAACTCCTATTTCATCTCTAAAGACCTCGAGGTATGTACTGTAGATAGTTTATTTTCGACCTTCGAGCTACACGAATCTTGATGTGTAGGAATAAAAAGTAAGATGGACAATATCACCCTAAATATGAGGAGGATTGAACCAGATTCAGAGTTTTCGGCTGACAAAGAGGAAATGACATATGTGGTAAGAAAATTAAATAAAATATTTAAATCAAACAAATTTTCTAAGATGTAGAACAAGAAACGCTCTCCGAAAAGGAGGCAAGTCAGATGCTACCACTGTGATGAAGAAGGTCACATTAAGGATCACTACTCAAAATTAAAGAATAAAGAAGAAGAAAGAAAACAAGCCCAAGCACAAGAACCTGAAAGCGGCGGGGACCATTCATCATCAGATGAATTTGAGATCGAAGCCTACGCCAGACTTGCACTTATGGCAAGTCATCAAGAAGAGGACGACGAAGAATCACCTCCAACATTAGCATCGATGAAGGGGGAGATTCGATAGAAGAAAGCAGCGATGAAGGGGGATCATCCAGTTTCAAACATGACAATTTGGTAAGTGAAGTATGCAAACTTCCTCCCGACAAATTGCATTCAGGTATTAGATCCTTGCTTAAGTATTTATGTAAATTAAGGATGAAAAAGGTAGAATTAAAAAAGAAATTAGCCCTTTCATGTCCTTTCAAACTATATGATCATGTAAAGGATGAAAATGAAAAATTGAAAGAACAAACAGAAAAATTAGAAAATGATCTAGCATGCGTAAATATTGTTTCTCCAGAAAAGAATATTAGATATACTAGGTATTTAAAAAATCACAGTGGTCAAATTACAAAAGTGCTTAAGAACTATATTCCACACAAATTTTTTATAAATCCGGTAGGTATAAACTTATATTGGGTTCCAAAATTTTGCTTATCCTATTAATATTGTTTGATTAGATTTAATTGCCTAAAATTTTTCTATGATAGATAATCATGTTATCTACTTACAATTTTTTTTCAGAATTATTTGACTATCTTGTGAATTTTTATGAATTTTTGTTCGAAAAATAAATTTTTAAATATAAAAATCCTTAGAAAATTTATGTTATTCTGAAAATTATTACAAAGTTAAGTTTGCTGATTTTTCACCTTGAGTATTAGTAGATACATTTTTTCTTATCATAAATCATATTTTTAAAATATTTAGAAAACTCTTTCTGACAAATCTAATTTTTCAAGATCTCTACACTACATTTTAAATATTTTCAATGAAAAATTATTTTTATGTACTTAGAACATCTAACGCACTTCTAAAATATTTTTTACCCTTTAGGAAGTTTTTTTTTCATGTTTTCTTATAAACCCTAATTTTTTGATGTGATCAAAGGGGGAGAGTGAGAGTTATGAGAATTAAGTTAAGAGGGCGAGTTAAAAGTTAATTGCATTATCTCTTGTACAACATTGCAATATTTGCGTTATTGTTTTAATAAACATATTATTATTTTCTTATTTGTGTTGATCCTAACTTAACCTGGGTTAATGCACATTAAAATGAGAGAGATTGTAAGTACCCCGAGGTAGTTTTGATATGATCAATCAAGTCAAGTTAGGTCCTGGTTGTGTTTGATCCCTATGTCTAAGTGTACAAGAACTTAGGAGCACAGGAAGTCGAATGAAAGACGCAACAGACGAGAAGAATGGCACGGGAAGAGAGTTGACAAGGTCGGTGCATCTGAGGGACGCAAAGACTATGGAAGAATACGCTGGTGGACGAGAAGGGTGTGCGCGACATCCGAGGGATGAGAAACCGGGGAGGAAGTTTGTTCGAGGAGAAGGTCGGAGTCGAGTTCGGGTGAGCCTAACTTCGGTTGACCGGAAATCACCCAAGCGAACGAAGATGGAGAAAACTCAACATAGATGTTGAATTTGACCAGATGGTCAACTTAGGTGACTCAATTGCTTGAGAAGGTGGCTCAATTGAGGAGAACAGCTCTGTGCAAAAGCAGAATTGAGACACCTCAGGTAAAAACTGAGTTGCCTCAAGTCAAAATTGAGGCGCCTTAGGTTGGAACTGAGACTCCTTAAATCCAAAATTATCAACAGCTTACAATTGACATCGAGGATAAAAGTTTATCCATCTGAGGTGCCTCATATCACAACTGAGGCTCCTCAGGTCCACGTCAGCGCAACGGTAACTAGTCAGTTTTTAGGCTATAAATAGCCCCTTAAACCTAGGGGAAAAAACAATCGGTGATCAATTTCCTAGTTCTTTCTAAGTTTTCAAGAGTTTATAAGAGGCTTCTCCGACTACAATGAAGAAGTAATTTAGTGCGCTTTCACTGCCTTGGATTAGTAACAATCCTAGTTGCAACAAATAACTTTGAACCTCTTCTTTTATAGTTATTTTTTATAGTTATTGACATTATTTATGTTTTCTTTAACTACTTAAACTAATCGGCTATCTTTGCTAAGTGAGTACAAAAAATATAATTTTTATTTGCAGAGGTATTCACTCCTCCTCAAGCCAATCTGTACAGGACCTATACTATCATCATAAATAACACTTCATTGGGATCTGATATTGTATGGCTCATTGTGTCTTTGAAAATATTTTTAATGCTAGTTTATCGGGATCTCAGGATTTTAAGATATTTTGGAACAAATGAAGAAATCAATATGAGAATAAATATGGTATGTAAGGGTTTATATATATATACCTTCTTTTTTGTTTTAACAAAAATGACTTCTAATCTCTCCCATGAGGATATTTGAGATGAGAATATTTGAAAAAGCATCCACTCTACATATCCTCCATTATGATGTCCTTAAAACGGATCTGGAATGTCCGAAACGGACGTGAAACGCCATGAGCAGTGTTGAATTTCTAATAGACAGGGCCGACTCAAGCCTATTAAAGGCCCTATGCAAAAAAAAAAAACTAACATTGTTTAAGAAAAAATTTACTCGTCCTTTTTCATTCAGACTTGTGACTGACAATCAACTTGATCGAAAATAAATATATTTAGAATTGTTTAAAAACTAAAAAAGATTAAAAAATATGTCTAATTACTCAAATAAAAGACGAAAATAATAACTCTTACAAAAACGAATAAATGAAATAGGACAATAATAGAAAAAATCATGTTTTCTTCTTCAACTCATCATCACCGCAAATCGCAAAAAATAAATAAATAAATAAATAAATAATATATATACAAAATGATAAAACTCAGTATAATCCTTAGAAAATGAAGATCGTAACGAGATCAAACCAGCCATTATCATTTATTAAAATCTAAATAAGTCATTTTAGGCACAAAACAAAAGAAAAAATAAATCATATTTTTTATCACGTAAACCAAAATAGTTGTAAATGATAGAATAGAAACAAAAGGGAAATCAAAAAATGTATTTCTGTAAATACATATAAATAAAAGCAAAACTTAATGTCTATCAAGGAAGCGAAATGACAAAGATATCTAATTCACTATTGCTCATGAAATAATAAAATCTTCTATTTCAATCGAACACAATATGAATGAATCCCTCAACATTTGAACTTAATTAAGCAAGGAGCATAGTAGCACCAACTGAATCACATGACAGCGTTAGATGTAATTTCTCTTTCCCAATATCAATGAGCGAGAGAAGTACAAAGAGGGGGAGCTAGTCAAGGGAAGAGGGGGAACTTGAAAAAAAAAACTAATATTTTTTTATTTTGCATTGCATGGATAAAAAAATTCTAATTCATGTTCTTATTAATCAGAAGAGAAAACGTCACTAACAAAAAATAAATGTAACGAAAGAATGTCAGGGTTGAAAGATATTGAAGAGGAATACATTAGATCTTATAAAATAACATACATAATAAAAATTAAATTTAAAATATTAAAAAGAGAACCCCTTATGACTCTATCCATTGGAACTATGATAAGATTTTTATAAAATCTATAATTTTAACTAAAAAATAAGTTACGTAAATTTTTTATCAAGACCTTATTCTTTTTCATTCTCTTAAAATATATAAAAAAATATGTTTACTATATAAAAAATAATGGGCCACAATAAAAATTGATGTCCTAGACATAGGTCATTATGGCCTATGCCTACAGATGACCCTGCTAATAGATAACGTTCTAGATAGCTCACATACAGCAGCGTCTTCTTCGAAGATTATTCCAGATAGCTCACATACGCCAGCGTCTTCTCCGACAACAGCTCACGACTACGGCGGCGGCGGCGCGTTCGGGAAAATACGACGGCGTCTGCTCCGACGATAGCTTTACGGCGGCAATGGTGTCGCGTGCGTGCAGTAGAGGTGAAAAACATACGCAGAGGAAGTGATTTGGTGGAGGCGTAGAAATAACACCTAAGAAATTAATTGAAAAGCTAGCTTAAGTTAATTAGCAATCAATTTGAATTAAATTTTAACAGAATTTTAAAAATATTATATAAAATCTATTTTAAATTCTAAAATTCCTAAATAAATTTTATATATTTAAACACTAAATTTATTCTAATCGAAATTTTATTTATTTTTTTTATAAAAATAATATTAAAACTAGAATCTTAAAATTCACGACTACCTCTATGAACCGTTAAACCAATAATCATTATCAATTTTATCTATCAAGATGTTGCATAAAGGAGATAGGATGGACTCCCGTGATAGTTCGATTTTCTTTCGGGATATATCATCCATTCGGGTTACTGTACGGTTTTCGAGTTCACCTGATGATTGATAAAATCAGACAGAACCAATCACCTGCGGTCTGGTGTTATTCGGTTCGTCGCCGCCTCTGTAAGGCTCTGCTTCTACTCTGCCGTTGACTACTCTATTCCCATCGAACCGATCACCTGCGGTCCGGTGTTAATCGGTTCGTCGCCGTCTCGTAACGCTCTGCTTCTACTCGGCCGTTGACCACTCTGTTCCCATCGCCGTCTCGTAAGGCTCTTCGTTGACCACTCTGTTCCCATCGCCGCCTCTTCCCGCATCGGAATCCCGGCTGTTCTGGGAGGCTGGTGCTACGTGGCGGAGTTGACCGGTTAGGGGGAACGACCTCGCCCGGTGGCAAAAGACGATTTAAATCATGAAATTATTAATCCAGGATAAGTATCCGATTTCATCGAAAGTTAACTCGTAGTGGCTACATGCAGGGCATTGTTTGAGCCGACGCCCGCAGTAGGGTGGAATAATTGACTGTGTTTACTTCTCCCGTTGGCTGATGGCTATGGATTGGGATCTTATCCGCGTGGGTAGATCGACCCACGCCGATCCTTTCGAACATGTAAAACCCCTTCCGGTTCCTTCTCACCACTTCCAGTACCTTCTTCACTCACCTTGCCACGTGCCCTTCTACGTCTTCCACCTGTCCCATCAATCAATCCAATTCCCACCACGTCGTCCCCTGCCGATATATTGCATCTCGATACCGGCACTCGAGAGTAAAGAACACAGTCCAATCCACTCGCAGCTCGTCCTCATGGCTTCAAAAGCTTTGGCAAGACTGGTGCGGCCACTCACCGGCGCTCGCCCCTTCACCACTGCGACGCAGCCGAAGTTGCGCCCCGTTGCCTTGCCGTTCGTCGAGCAGCTCGGCTTCTCCGAGTCCAAGCGAAGGTAACATGTCGATTTATCAGGGAAGCATGCATAACGACTTCTATAGTTTAATGGAAGTAACTGTTGGTATCGGGCGACCAGAAAGGCGGAGTTTGTGCCGGTGTACGTGGCTCTGGGTCTGATCTTGACGTCGACGTCGCTGGGGCTCCACATAGCGATGCAGCAGCTCCGCCACGCGCCCAACGTGCTGGTGAGCAAGAAGAAGCGGGAGACGCTGCCGGAGGCGGTTGACCCGGACTGGGCCGCTGACAAGGCCGAGCGCTTCATCTCCAGCTCCATCTTCCGCCGGGTGGCGCAACTACAAGACTTCGACGCCGTCCGTGCCGGTATCTCCGATCCCACCAGAGAAACCAACGCGTGAGCTAATCATCTTTCCCCGTTAGCGTTGGATCGAATTGAATTGAATAGTTTGATTTGATTTGATTTGATCTGGATCGACTGCAGGAAGAAACATGTGGTGACGCTGAAGACGGTCGGAGTTGATCCGGTCGCGATTGCGACGCATACTTGAACTACTGAATAACGCTCTTCGATTATGTAAATAGATAACAAGTTATTCGCTGTGCGCTCTACTTTGTTGTGTTATGTAAATAGATGGAAGCTATTATCTGTGCGCTCTAAATTCGAACTATTTCCTCCGGGGTTTTTCTTTTCCCCAAAATGATTTTTCACTTATTTACTTTAAAAAAATTATATTATAAATGCGAATATGAAGCGACCAAAATGATTGTTACGAAAAATAAAATTTGTGCGAAATTATTTTCCAAATATCTTTCCTTTTATAGGCTTCGGCCCATTATGAGGCTTAGCCTCAGGGCCGTCGGCCTGCCCGTGACCTACTTCTCACGACCGCCTGTTTCTCTCTCCCGAAGTGCTGGCGACGGTGGCGCCTGAGATCAAACGCGGAGCTGAAGAAGGGCCTTCGCTCGAGTGATCGGGTTAGTTATCTACATTGCTACATGCTTCTGTCTCCATCCATGGCTCTGATCCAGTACTACTACATTCTTTTGAATCTATAGGAAAAGAAAGCCTCGAATGAAGATTTATTCGTCTTTTGTTTTAACCCATGAATATGAATCGAGAGAGATGTGGATGGATCATCACTTTGCTTGTTTCTTACTCCAATATAAATATAGGACGAATGGTTGATGTGATGAATTTAAACGTTCGTCTTTCTTAACTGGTACGCCTAAAATAGAATGGAAAATTAACATTAGCGTAGAAAGATTTCAACAGTTTGTTTTTTGTTTTGTTTTCATTCAGAGGGCGCTTGGTAAGCGGGTTTAGAAGGTGGGAATGGGAATGAAATAGATTTCATTTTATTGATGGTGCTTGGTATACGAGAATCAGAATCAAAATAAGGATATGATACCCTTGATTTCATAATCCACCCCCTATTAGGTTATCATCAAACTCATACACTTCTCAATCAAATCCATTACCATTTTCATTGTCAAATTTATACCAAGCGCCCCCTCAATCTTTTGAATCTGTAATCTAAAAGGAGGTCTTAGCTTATGCTCTGTTTATCAATTAAAAAAAATGATAAATCAGGCAGCAGATAAATTAAATTTGGGGTGACCGATCCGGTTCCACGGAAGTTTCCTATCAGTCACCAGGGTAAATCGGAAAGTGCTCGTGGTGGTCAGTCTAGAAGCCCAACGGTTTAGGGTTCGCGTCCTATTTGGAAGAAAATTTTTTGTAAAATGCTCTGTTTATCAATTAGCACGCATTAGTGAATGCAATTGTTTGGACTAAAGTTGTTAGTTGAACACGCACTATGGTCATATCATGGCACAATTTTGTTGTCTCTCGGGAACCTGTAAGGTGGTTCTAAATATGGAACATTAAGGAGATGTGTTTAATAAACACAAAATGATGCATTTATTAGGACTATCTTTTTCTTGTAAGACGAAGAAAGCGCAACATAGAAAAGAATTAACTAATATGAAACACAAATGAAAATTTCAGATTAGATGTCATAGAAGAACAAAAACAAATCACCATGTAAAAATATTTATGGAGTATTTTAGCAATAATAGTATTAATACTTAAATTATCATACTTTTTTTCTGTCGACGAGCGAGGACCTGTTTTCACTCGGATGACTCGGTCTAAGCAAGACGACCCAGTCTACTGTAGCTAGGGGGTCGGACTCGGGCTTGAGTGCCAATAGGACACAAGTGGCTTGGGTCGGACCAAAAACGGGAGCGCAAAGTGGAGCAAAGGTTTCAAATGACAACCCCTTCTTCTTTGGAGCCCCAAAGGGTATTTATATAGGAGGAAAGCAGGCCCTCTGCCATGTCAGAGATGTCCTATCTCATTAAGGATTAACCAGTTATCAGACTGTGTAACTGGCAGCTTTGATGGCTCTATGAGGCTGACACAGCCGCCTGACACCCTGTCTCTTCCAATTCACATTAACATTCAACTTGTTAGGCGGCTCTGACAAGTAATGATCATGTCTGATATCTGCCAACCTGTCATTGTGGAGGTAATTCCATTATTATCAGGTGGGTTTGTTCTGACCAATAATCCGAATCAGTTAGATAAGTTTAGATCCTGAGCCTATGTTCGGTGAGTGCTTTCAGGGAGCTCGGCTAGGGGTTCCCTGGCCTCGGGTGACCAACCACCAACGTCTGACTTAGGGCGTCCAGCCTGGAGTGCATAGCTCGGGAGACCAACCCCGAGTGTCTGACCTGGGGTGACCGACCCCGAGTGTCCGACCTCGGGTGACCGACCCCGAGTGTCCGACCTCGGGTGACCGACCCCGAGTGTCCGACCTCGGGAGACCGACCCCGAGTGTCCGACCTCGGGAGACCGACCCCGAGTGTCCGACCTCGGGTGACCGACCCCGAGTGTCCGACCTCGGGTGACCGACCCCGAGTGTTCGATCCTGCCTCGAGACCTCTTCCGCCGAGACCTTCACTCCCCGGATTAACCACTAGGCCAGGCCTGCGATCCTGAGCTTGATCCGGCATGACTGTCTTCGATCTGGCCTACGTTGGATTGGACCCGGCCGGGCCCCCAACTTTTCTAAAAGAAAAAACCCTTCGCCCGGATCACAAGCCCCCCCTTCAAGTCTAGTCGAAGGAGGCGCTTAGTCCGACTGACTAGGCTCACGGCCCGGTCGGTCGAACTTATTCTCGCCTTCCCGCGCGTCTTATCATACCCCTAATCTCCTTCCTTAAATGTGAGATCCCTTGTCAAATCTCCATTAATACGGGACCACGTGTCATTCCCCGGCTGGAAGCTTCTGGCAACGAAGCGTCATCGGCATAGCTTAGGGATGAAGCTTTGAGGCATGGGGAATGACAGGGATCCGACGGTGGAGCTTCCGACCCGCCATTTCTCACTTCTCCATCGGACGGTCATCCTTGTTTCCCCCTTGGTATAAATAGCCTTCACCGCTCATTTTACCCTTTTTTACCCTAACCCTTGTTTTGGCTCAAGTTTCCATCCGGCCTCCACCGTCTGACCTCCTCAACTCCGGCGAACAATGTTTCCGGTCAACCGCATCCCTAGGTACTCCTCCTCGCCGAATCTTTGCTTCGTATTTCTCGACCTTGTCTTAATGGCCGAGTCCTCTGCCCCACCCGAGCTGTGGTACCTAACGACCCGTTCCTCGATAACCCTAGGGCATTTAGAAACCCTACGCTTGGACTACCAGATTCCTGAAGACCACCTCATGGCTTTTCCCGACCGTCGGGGTCGGGCACACAGTCCCCCCTTAAATTACTTCACAGTCTTCTCGAACCAGTTGTCGGCCGGCCTACGCTTCCCACTTCACCCGTTTTTTCGGGAGGTCTGTCAGTACTTCCAGGTGTCCTTGTCCCAACTAGCCCCGAACTCGATTAGGATCCTGTGTGGTACAGTGATCGTTTTTACCGTCCATGGAATTCCCCTCACCCCCCGTGCGTTTAACTACTTCTACTATCTCAAGAAGCAGGAGCCCGGGAATTTTTATTTCCAAGCCTGCATCAATTCAGCCTTCTTGGAGAAAGTGTCCTCCTCCAACAAAGGTTGGAAATCCCACTTTTTCTATATCCAGACGACTCCCCCCCCCCCCAAACTGGCCCATTGAGTGGGTAGAGGACCTTCGTAACCCCCTCTATTGCCCAAAATCCTTCGTTCGGACCCAGGTTATCAACTGGCCTTTTCGCAGCTGGGCGGGACCCGATACCATGCAGGCAAGCTGCTGATCGAGGGCACATTGTATCTCTTCCGGCTGAACCAGATCCCGGCGGAGTTGCCAGGCACCCTCGGTGAGTCTCTAACTGGTTCCCCGACCGGTTAAGGCTAACTAAAACTTTCTCCTTATTGCAGCTGACATCATGTACAGAGCGTGGGTCGGCGAGGTGATGGCCCGGAAGGAAGCGACCATGGAGGCTCTGGCCGCCAAGCTGACAGCCGAGCGAGCCATACTCCCTATAAGTGCGGCGCCTGCTCCGGAGCGGCCTGCAACCGGAGGCGATGCTTTGCGGGGGGATATCCCTGCTGAAGGCTCAGATGAGACTCCTCAAGTCGTAGTCGGGGGGTCAATGGGACCTACGGAAGAGGAAGAGTTGGAGCAACCGGCCTCCGAGAGCTTGGTCCGCAAACGCCGTCGGCTAGTCGTCTCCCCGGACACGTCTCCTGTCTCCACTCCGGCTCCTGATCCTGCCCCAGCCTTGCCCCACACTCAGGCACCGACGGACGTCCAGGTTCCCCCTAGATCCGGCGCTAGGGGCTAGAATCCGACTACACCTCGCTCGGGAACCCTTCCCCCCTTAACAATATCCCGGTCGGGAGCATCAACCTCGGGTACTGCACCATCCCCCCGGGTGCCCCAGCCAGGTGCTGCAAATGTGGACGCTGTGGAAGCTCTCCTGTCCATGCGTCCCCCCCCCCCCCCCCCCCCCCCCCCCGCGGTCTGTGCTGGATATCCGCGTCCCCTCGGCTACGGCGCTGACCCAGATAGTTCAGCCCCAAACTCTTAACTTGCACGGCCAGCTAGTCTCCAGCTGGGATCAGGGGCAGTCGATGGCGTCCGTGGCGAACCCCATGGGCCTGGCCGACAGCTTCTTTATGGACTCCACCCAGGTATGCCCTTCCTTTTCCTGACTACTTATGTTAACCCTTGTGATACGAACGTCAACTTGCAGCATTGGGCAGTGAGCCAAGCAATCAGCCGGGCGTTGATTGTCATCATCAGAGAACGTCGCGCGACCGAGTGGAAGGTAAAGGAATTAGAAGGGAAGCTGGCCCATTATGACGTTCCCCCAGGTGACGAAGGGCGAGATCGGTTGCGCTCGGAGATAACTGC
This sequence comes from Boesenbergia rotunda, assembly GCA_024364735.1. Lineage (NCBI taxonomy): Eukaryota > Viridiplantae > Streptophyta > Magnoliopsida > Zingiberales > Zingiberaceae > Boesenbergia > Boesenbergia rotunda. The sequence goes on from JAGFNQ010009576.1 coordinate 179,887, forward strand.
TTTGAGGATGCAGTTATCGGATTTAGAAGCTCGCTAGGAAGAAGAGCAATAGGCTATGGCCCAAGCCGCCATAGAAGTGGAATGACTATCCAACCGGGTGGGGGTATTGGAGGGCGAAAAGAAGGTCTTGGAGACTCGTAACGCCCGGACTCGTTCTGACAGACAAAAAAGCCACCGAGGCGACGGGTCTTCGGGGGCAGCTGAAGGAGTCTGCCGTAGCTCACAACCAGACTCAATTGTCCCTGAAGAACAAGGAAATCGAGCTGGCTAACCTGCAGGAGACCCTTCAGGCTCTAGAAACTCAGCTGGCGACTCGGGACACCGCCCTTCAAAGTAAAGACTCGGAAATTGTTAGGCTGAAGAAGGAGCTAGCGGATTACCAGTCAGGCGAGTCAGCCCGAATTGAAGCAGCTCGTTTGGCCTTCATTCAATCAGATCCCTTTCTCGATCAAGTGGTCGAGCGCACTGGCGGCATGATCCTGTATGGCATAGAGGGCGCTATCCAGCAGCTGACCGAGGCCGGCCTTCTTCCTGCAGACCTCCCACCTAATGCAGCAAAACCCACTCGGATTGAGGCGTCCATTCCTAAGGATGCCTTCCCTCCTTTTACTTGAATTAACTTTTAATCCCCACTTATTTTTGTCCTGGATTGGCCATAAGGCCTTACAACTTTTGTGATTGTCTTGCTCGGCCCCCCGGGGTCCAATTTTGTGCGGATCACTAACCTCGTCTTGGCTAGCTTGACTTTCTGAACCTCCAACCTTCTCATGCTGGCATTGTACCCGTTTACTGAGGATGCATGAAATTGTTGTTGAATATTGTTTTCTCGGCGTGTTCGACTTACTTTACGAAGGTCGACGTTCAGACCTCTTATCGAAAAGTTTTTCCCAAGTGTCAATCGGTCGGGATACCGGCATCCCTAGCCTGAGCCTGATTCTTTCACATTGATCAGAGAATTCCGCTAAGTGTCCTATGCTCGAGCTGTTGACGCCACTAGCCGATCAGTCTAGCCAGTGCCCTGACTTGACTAGGTGGCTGGGTCGGGTTGGTATCCTGACTCGGCTATGTCGCTCGGTCAGGTCGATGCCCTGACTCGGCTGTGTCACTCGGTCAGGTCGATGCCCTGACTCGGCTATATCTCTCAGTCGGGTTGATGCCCTGACTCGGCTATATCACTCGGTCGGGTCGATGCCCTGACTCGGCTATATCGCTCGGTCGGGTCGATGCCCTGACTCGGCTGTGTCGCTCGGTTGGGTCGATGCCCTGACTCGGCTGTGTCGCTCGGTCGAGTCGATGCCCTGACTCGGCTGTGTCGCTCGGTCGGGTCGATGCCCTGACTCGGCTATATCGCTCGGTCGGGTCGATGCCCTGACTCGGCTATAGTACTTGGTTTAACCAATTCCTCTCTTAAGTCATCTGCCTGAACGGGGACGGGGGGGGGGGGGGGGGGGGGGGGGGGCCGCGCGCTAGCAATGGGCGCTGGGGAAATATATTTTTTCACATTCTTTCTGAACAAGAGTCTGGACACCGTCCGACTTATCCGGGCCAAGCGTGGACTGCCACGCCCGACCGGGCCCGACCGAACGTGGGACGCCACGCCCGGTCGACGCCGAGTCCGGTGGGTGCGTGAGAGCAAGCTCACTTATAACTTGCCTTAGCAAGAGTCTGGACACCGTCCGACTTACCCTGGTCGAGCGTGGACCGCCACGCTCGACTAGGCCCGACCGAACGTGGAATGCCACGCCCGGTCGGCGTCGAGTCCGGTGGGTGCGTGAGAGCAAGCTCACTTATAACTTGTCTTAGCAAGAGTCTGGACACCGTCCGACTTACCCTGGTCGAGCGTGGACCGCCACGCCCGACTGGGCCCGACCGAACGTGGAACGCCACGCCCGGTCGGCGCCGAGTCCGGTGGGTGCGTGAGAGCAAGCTCACTTATAACTTGCCTTACCAAGAGTCTGGACACCGTCCGACTTACCCTGACCGAGCGTGGACCGCCACGCCCGATTGGGCCCGACCGCACGTGGAACGCCATGCCCGGTCGGACCCAAGTCCGGTGGGTGCGTGAGAGCAAGCTCACTTATAACTTGCCTTAGCAAGAGTCTGGACACCGTCCGACTTACCCTGGCCGAGCGTGGACCGCCACGCCCGACTGGGCCCGACCGCACGTGGAACGCCACGCCCGGTCGGCGTCGAGTCCGGTGGGTGCGTGAGAGCAAGCTCACTTATAACTTGCCTTAGCAAGAGTCTGGACACCGTCCAACTTACCATGGCCGAGCGTGGACCGCCACGCCCGACTGGGCCCGACCGCACGTGGAACGCCACGCCCGGTCGGCGCCGAGTTCGGTGGGTGCGTGAGAGCAAGCTCACTTATAACTTGCCTTAGCAAGAGTCTGGACACCGTCCGACTTACCATGGCTGAGCGTGGACCGCCACGCCCGACTGGGCCCGACCGCACGTGGAACGCCACGCCCAGTCGGCGCCGAGTCCGGTGGGTGCGTGAGAGCAAGCTCACTTATAAGTTGCCTTAGCAAGAGTCTGGACACCGTCCGACTTACCCTGGCCGAGCGTGGACCACCACGCCCGACTGGGCCCGACCGCACGTGGAACGCCACGCCCGGTCGGTGCCGAGTCCGGTGGGTGCGTGAGAGCAAGCTCACTTATAACTTGCCTTAGCAAGAGTCTGGACACCGTCCGACTTACCCTGGCCGAGCGTGGACCGCCACGCCCGACTGGGCCCGACCGCACGTGGAACGCCACGCCCGGTCGGCGCCGAGTCCGGTGGGTGCGTGAGAGCAAGCTCACTTATAACTTGCCTTAGCAAGAGTCTGGACACCGTCCGACTTACCCTGGCCGAGCGTGGACCGTCACGCCCGATTGGGCCCGACCGCACGTGGAACGCCATGCCCGGTCGGCGCCGAGTCCGGTGGGTGCGTGAGAGCAAGCTCACTTATAACTTGCCTTAGTCATCTTTTGGAGGGTTAGAGCTATTGTCATCATTTTAGCTGAGTACAATTACAAGAATCATTTCTCTCCACTCTCCTCTCGGTACAATCTTAGGTGCACTGCACTCCAGGGTCTTCCGAGTTGTTTTCCTTGGGCGTCTTGTAGATAGTAAGCTCCTGATCCCAGCGCTTCGATTACCAGGAAAGGGCCACTCCATTGAGGCTCCAGCTTGCCTACTTCCCCGACTGGCTTGATTCTTTTCCATACTTTGTCTCCTACTTGGAAACTACGGGGTATAACCCTCTGGTTGTATTGGCGTCGCATTCGTTGCTGGTAGGCGATCATGCGTACTGCAGCCTTGGCTCGGACCTCCTCAATCAGATCTAGCTCCGCCCGTCTTTTCTCCGCATTGTCTTCCCCGTACAGATGTCTTCTGTCAGATTCACAGCCGACCTCCATGGGTACCACAGCTTCACTACCGTGTACTAACTGGAAGGGTGTGCACCCTGACCCTTCTTTAGGAGTGGTTCGGAGAGCCCATAGAACGCCGGGTAGCTCGTCCACCCAGGACCCCCCGACCTGGTCCAACTTGGCTCTGAGTCCCTTCAGAATCTCTCTGTTAGCTACCTCGGCCTGACCATTACTTTGGGGGTATGCCACTGAGGTGAAAGCCTGTTTGATTCCGAACTCCTTGCACCACTCTCTTATTATCCGACCTTGAAATTGCCGACCATTATCCGACACCAGCTTGTGCGGTATGCCATATCGGCATAAGATATTCTACCACAGGAACTTCTTCCATGCTTGTTCAGTAATCCGGGTTAAGGCCTCTGCCTCAATCCACTTAGAGAAATAATCCACTGCCACTAGCAAGAACTTCTTCTGACCGGCTGCCCTGGGGAACGGTCCTACTATGTCCATGCCCCACTGGTCGAAGGGACAGGACACAGTGGAAGTTCTCAGCATCTCGACAGGTCGGTGCGATAGATTCTGGTACTTCTGACAAGAAAGGCAGGAAAGGGCCAATCTCTCAGCATCCTTCTGGAGGGTCGGCCAAAAGTAACCTGCTAGTAAAACCTTCCGAGCCATGGACCGACCTCCTGAGTGGTTTCCGCAGGACCCCAGGTGTACTTCTCGTAGCACATAATCTGCATCTTCTTCTCCCAGGCATCTGAGTAGTGGTCTGGAGAAGGCTCGCTTGTACAGCGCGTCTCCTATCAGAGTAAACCTGGCCGCCCTTATCTTGAATATCCTGGCTTGCTCCGAGCTGACCGGAAGAGTCCCTTTCTTCAGATAGGTTATGAATGGGGCTCGCCAGTCTCCTTGTATTTCCATTTCTGTTTCTCTCTCCACCTGGGCTACCAGCATGACTTGAGGTGACGGTCTACGGAAGACCCAGGGATGGACCGAGCTGGCTAACCTGGCGAGTTCGTCAGCCTTGGCATTATCTCCCCGAGGAATCTGTAAAATCTGGACTTCTTGAAACTCTGCTTGTAATTGCTTGTAAGCTTCCACATAAGCTTGTAACTTTTCATCGTTGACCTCAAACTGCCCGGTCACCTGCCGAGCCACCAGATGGGAATCCGAGTGCAGGATGACCCGAGTAGCCCCCACATGTTTGGCCGCTTGCAGACCTGCCAAGAGAACTTCGTATTCTGCTTGGTTGTTGGTAGCCTGGTATTCTAGGCGTACAGCTAAGTGCAGTGAGTTTCCCTCAGGGGAGACCAACAAGACTCCCACGCCACTTCCTGCCCGAGTGGCCGACCCGTTCGCGTATATCTTCCATACTCCTTCCTCTTTCTCCGCATGGAGCTCGCTCAGGAAATCCGCCAAGGCCTGAGCTTTGATCGCAGTTCGAGGTTGGTACTGGATATCATATTCACTCAGTTCAGTCGTCCATTTGACCATCCGATCGGAGACCTCAGGGTTGATCAACACCTTTTCGAGTGTGCTATTGGTCAGCACTCGGATAGGATGAGCCAAGAAATAAGGGCGCAATCGCCGAGCCATCAACACAAGCACATAAGCCAATTTCTCGTGCGTAGTGTATCTACACTCGGCTTCCTTAAGTAGGTGCTCAAAGAAGTAGACCGGCTGCTGCTCAGTCTCCTTCTAGGTTACAAGCACGACGCTCACAGCTCCCTCGGTAGCAGATAGATAAACATACAAGGGCTCTCCTTCCTCAGGTTTAGCAAGCACCGGTAGACTGACCAAGTATGTCTTCAATTCTTCGAAGGCTCGATCACATTCAGCATCCCACTGGAACTTGGTGGCTTTGCGCAGGATCTTGAAGAATGGCAGACTTCTATCAGCCGACCGGGAGATGAATCAGGATAAGGCAGTGATCCTCCCCGTCAAGCGCTGGACCTCCTTTAAGTTCCTGGGTGGTGGCATGTCTAGTAGAGCTTTCACCTTGCCTGGATTAGCCTCTATCCCCCGTTCGGTCAGGATGTAGCCGAGGAATTTTCCACTTTTGGCTCCGAACAGACATTTGGACGGATTGAGTTTAAGGTCATACCTTCGAAGGGTGCCGCAGGTTTCTCGTACATCTGCTATCAGGTCGGCAGCTCGGGGGGACTTGATGAGAATGTCATCTACATACACTTCTACGTTCCTCCCGAGCTGCTCCTTGAAGACCTTGTTCATCAGCCTCTGATAGGTCGCCCCAGCATTTTTGAGTCCGAAGGGCATAACAGTGTAGCAATAAGTTCCCTCCGCTGTGACAAAGCTGACCTTCTCTTGATCACCCCGGGATAAGGGTACTTGGTGGTATCCCTGGTAGGCATCCAGCATACAGATGAGCTCGCTCTCCGCAGTGGAGTCTACCATCTGATCTATCCGGGGGAGCGGGTAGCAGTCCTTGGGACAAGCTTTGTTAAGGTCTCTGAAGTCGATGCAGACCCTCCACTTGTTCCCCGGCTTGGAGACCAGCACCACATTGGCCAGCCAAGCAGGGAACTGCACTTCCCGAATGTGTCCTGCGGTCAGCAATCTTTCTACCTCAGCCTGGATAATCTTATTCTGCTCGGGGCTAAAGTCTCTTTTTCTTTGCTTCACAGGTCGGGCGTCTGGGTAAACGTGTAGCTTGTGCTCCATGACCTCGGGCCTAACCCCTTTCAGATCTTGCTGGGACCAGGCGAATACATCTTGGTTCTGCGTCAGACATTCTATTAGTTGTTGATGGAGGTCAGGCGACAGTCCCGGAGCTATCCTCACTTTAGTCTCTTCTCGGTCAGGCAAGAGTTGGACCTCTTCTTTTTCCTCTAGCAGCTCAGCCCAGGGGGAAGGTTGAGAGGACTGTACCATGTTACAGCTGGCCGGCGCGGCTCGAAAGGACTTACTAACCTCCACTCGGACGTCGTCCACATAGCACCGACGTGCTACCTTTTGGTCTCCTTTAGCCTCTCCCACTTGATCACCCACTGGGAATTTGACCTTCAAGTAGAAAGTGGACACCACGGCTCGGAACTCGTTCAACACCGGTCGGCCCAATATGGCATTGTAGGCTGAGGGGGCGTCCACTACCAGGAAGGTAGATCACCTGGTCCTTCTTAAGGGTTCCTCGCCGAGTGATATGGCCAACTTGATCTGGCCCAGCGGTTGGACCTCATTTCCCGTGAATCCAAATAAGGGTGTGGCCACGGGCTGTAGCTCAGTCATTTCAATCTGCAGTTGTTCAAATGCCTTCAAGTATAAGATATTCATAGAACTTCCTGAATCTATGATGGTCCGGTGGACCTGATAGTTAGCTATGACCGCCGTGATGACCAAAGCATCCTCATGAGGCACTTCCACTCCTTGTAAATCCGAGGGGCCGAAACTGATTTGCGGTCCCTGAGCTTGGACGGAGCTACAACCCACCTGATAGATATCGAGGCGTCGAACTTGAGATTTCCGCGCCTGATTGGAATCTCCATAGGTGGGTCCTCCCGAAATTACGTTGATAGACCCATGCACCGCGTTCTGTTGATTAGCTTGCTCTTCACTGGCATTCCCGTGCTCGGCGGGGCCCTGGCTCGGGAATAATTGTCTAGCGGCAGGGGTGGTCGGTCGGGCAGGGGACTCAGATTGGCTTGGCGGGGCTCTTCCCCGACCTCGACCACCTCCTTGGTGAGCTCCTCTCGGACTTCCTCGATCGGTACGACCCCGACCTCTACCGGCCTGCCAGCAGTCTTGAAGGTCGTGGGTATGGCTATTATGAAAAGAACAGTAGGGCTGCCACCTGGAAGGGATGCAACCCTGGGCCACTTGCTGAACTATTCCCCTCTCGACTCCTGGTCGGTGTCCCATAGCTCTGGGACTTCTGAGAGGCCCCTCAGGAGGTACATTTCTCTGATGTTGCTGAGGACTCTCGGGCGCAGGTCTGACCTCCGGCCGCCTGGTGGCTTGTGCTTCTTCAACGTCTACGTATTTACTGGCTCTCCCCAAAAGGCTTTCAAAGTCCTTCGGAGGTTTTCGGATCAAGGATCTGAAGAATTCGCCCTCTTGTAAGCCCTGCGCGAAGGCACTGACTAACACCTCGGACGTAGCGGTGGGCACATCCAGAGCGACTTGATTAAACCTCTTGATGTAGGCTTTTAAGGGCTCTTTGGAGCCCTGCTTCATGGTAAACAAGTTTAAGCTGGTCTTGTGATGTCTTTTGCTACTGGCAAAATGCTGCAGGAACAGTCTTTTGAAATCAGAGAAGTCCTTGATCGATCCCTCTGGGAGTCTGTCAAACCACCGCTGGGCTGGCCTGGCTAAAGTGGTCAGGAAGGCCCTGCACTTAACACCATCGGGGTACTGATGTAGCATCGAAGCATTCTCAAATTTCTTTAGATGTTCTTCGGGATCAGTAGCTCTTCCATATTCAGTGATGGACGGGAGTCTGAAATGCTTGGGTAGTGGCTCGTGCAAGACTTGGCTGGAGAAGGGGAACCCTGTGCGCTCAGTTGGGGTCGGTACAAGGGGAGCCTTCCCTTTGTTAGCTCTGGTATGGCTGGATGTAGCTTCATGAGGGTCCGATTGTCCTGCTCCTTCAGCCGGGCCAAACAGCGCCCGGTGGAAATGAGGACTGTCCTCCTGTCGAACCCCTCCTTCAGTGCCCACGCGAGCAGTATGCTCGGCTGGGCCCGCCTGAGTGGGTCGAGCGGCTGCTTGCTGGGCCTCCGCCAATTTCCTAGCCCTAGCTTCTATCAGCAGCTCCAAGTCTTCTTGTGAGAGAGTAACAGTCACCCGATTGGATTCACTCATCCTCGACTCTTGATCAGGCGAGAATTCTCACAGACGGCGCCAAATTTGATCCTGTCGACGAGCGAGGACCTATTTTCACTCGGATGACTCGGTCTAAGCAAGACGACCCGGTCTACTGTAGCTAGGGGGTCGGACTCAGGCTTGAGTGCCAATAGGACACAAGTGGCTTGGGTCAGACCAAAAACGGGAGCGCAAAGTGGAGCAAAGGTTTCAAATGGCAACCCCTTCTTCTTTGGAGCCCCAAAGGGTATTTATATAGGGGGAAAGCAGGCCCTCTGCCATGTCAGAGATGTCCTATCTCATTAAGGATTAACCAGTTGTCAGACTGTGTAACTGGCAGCTTTGATGGCTCTATGAGGCTGACACAGCCGCCTGACACCCTGTCTCTTCCAATTCACATTAACATTCAACTTGTCAGGCGGCTCTGACAAGTAATGATCATGTCTGATATCTGCCAACCTGTCATTGTGGAGGTAATTCCATTATTATCAGGTGGGTTTGTTCTGACCAATAATCCGAATCAGTTAGATAAGTTTAGATCCTGAGCCTATGTTCGGTGAGTGCTTTCAGGGAGCTCGGCTAGGGGTTCCCTGGCCTCGGGTGACCAACCACCAACGTCTGACTTAGGGCGTCCAGCCTGGAGTGCATAGCTCGGGAGACCGACCCCGAGTGTCCGACCTCGGGTGACCGACCCCCGAGTGTCCGACCTCGGGTGACCGACCCCGAGTGTCCGACCTCGGGTGACCGACCCCGAGTGTCCGACCTCGGGAGACTGACCCCGAGTGTCCGACCTCGGGTGACCGACCCCCGAGTGTCCGACCTCGGGTGACCGACCCCGAGTGTCCGACCTCGGGAGACCGACCCCGAGTGTTCAATCCTGCCTCGAGACCTCTTCCGCCGAGACCTTCACTCCCCGGATTAACCACTAGGCCAGGCCTGCGATCCTAAGCTTGATCCGGCATGATTGTCTTCGATCTGACCTACGTTGGATTGGACCCGGCCGGGCCCCCAACTTTTCTAAAAGAAAAAACCCTTCGCCCGGATCAAATGTCATAGAAGAACAAAAACAAATCACCATGTAAAAATATTTATGGAGTATTTTAGCAATAATAGTATTAATACCTTAAATTATCTTACTTTTTCTTTGAGGAATAAGCCAGCCACTCAATCCTTGAACCATTATACCTATATACCTACTGTTGGAAATAAGATCCCTCAAACTTTTGACTTTTACTGCACTGGACCGGGATTATCATGCATACTTTAGACTTCTACTGTGCCAACTTAAATATTGAAGGAATCTAACCTGAGCACTTTCTTGTTCTCAAACTTTTCTTTGTAGGATTTATGGCGAGATAAATTTCTTGAGGGAGACATCTTTTTTTGTTATCCTTTGAATAAAGTTTTCATTAACTGTTAGGTGTGGACTTATTCTCAACATCCACTCACCCTAAATATCATGATATCGCACTACTAAAGCTTAGTTGAACTCAGATTAACATTTAGCTTGACTTATCAAAACATGTCAAATCAATAAAATCTCAATAGCTCATGCTAAAGCTGCTAACTTTTATTTCATTCATGAGTTAATGTGATCGTATCGGAGCTACAATCTTTCATAGAGCTAGACCCTATCACGATTTGGAATCGACAGTTCGACGACGGTTCGAAACTGTCGGTTCGACGGTTCGTGGGAGGTCGACCCTTAACCTTAACCGCCCAAGTCAGTTACGGTTCACGGTTCGGAACCGCCGGTTCACGGTTCAGTTCACGGCTCGCCACGGTTCGAGATTATTATATTAAAAAAATTAAAATTAAAAAATTAAATTTAAAATATAAAATTTATTTAAAAAAATGACTTGCACTTATATAAGTTGCCTACGTATCCTCTTAGGGTGTAGGGGAATCAAAGTCCACGTAGTTCTTTTATATTTTTATTTTTTTACAATTTTTATCACTCACTTCCATTTCTTCCCGTTCTTGTTATATTCGTTTCTTCGATATCAAATTCTTCGACTTCATCTTCTAAAAGTTGCATTCCTTGGATTCTTTTCTCAGCTCTGGTCCAATCGTCTAGTAATGCTTGGGCTTCTAATGAGTCGGGAGACATAGTTGATCGTCGTTCATCTAATATATTGCCGCTGACACTGAACATCTGCTCCACAGCAACAGTTGGCACTGGACAAGCTAAAATTTCTTTTGCGATCACAAGCAGAACAGGAAAGCTTTGAGCCTTCTATGACCACTACTTCAAGATATCGAAATCTTTACTATCTGCTTCATTAAAATCAAAAGAAGTCGTAAAATAATTCTCAAATTTCTGTGTGGAACTTGAGGATCCTCGTGGACGTTTCGTTCGTTCTTTTAATAAAAGTTGTACTTTTGTAAGCTTTAAATTAGTAGTAGCAGGTTGTTGTGTTTCAGAAATATTAGTTTGTATTCTATATTTAATATAATATTGATTATAAAGATCATATTAATAATTTCTAATATTATATATAATATTAACTGGATCCGGAGAAGAAGAATCTTTAATAATAATTAAAGCGTCATAATATAAAGTTAATATTTCTTGTAAAATTTCTAATTTAAATCTAGGATCTAAAGCAAATACAATTAAATAAATTTCAGGAATAAAATAAAAATATTTTTCTCATTTAGTTTTCATAACTAATATGCAAGAAGTTAAAGCTTCATAATTGATATGTTCATTTAATATTAATACTATACTAGAAAAATTCACTAAAATTAAATGAGCAGTGGGATAATAAATACCGAAAAGTTGTTTAGTTGCATAGTTAAATGCTTTTAAAATTTCACAAATATTATTACAAATATTCCATTATTGTGAAAATAAATATATATTAGTATTACTATTTTGTGCAAAAAATAATCATAATAAATCTTCATATTGAAATGAATCTTGTAATAATTGATATGTTGAATTCCAACGTGTTGGAACATCACGTGGAAATTTTTTAGGTCTCATTCCATTAACTTTACAAAATCTACCCCATTATTTAATCATAGATGGATGTGACCATAAATATGAAATTGCGATTCTAATTTGTTGAATATAATTTTCTAAAAGTTTTAATTCATCTTAAACACATAAATTTAAAACATGGCATACACAACGAATATGAACAAATAAACCACCAATAACAGGTTGACAAACAAATTTTAGTTTATCAATAGAAGCGGTATTAGAACTAGTATTATCTAATGATATTGAAAATATTTTATAAGTCAATCCATATTCTTCTAAAATTAAACATAATAATTGTGCAATGTTATGGACAGTATGTGATTCATCAAAAGCTCTATAAGCTAACAATCTTTTTTGGAGGATCCAAGAGTTATCAATCCAATGACATGTCACACCCATATAAGAATGAGTTTGCCAATGATCACTCCATATATCAGAACATAAAGAAACTTTATTATTTAATTTACAAAATTCATCAATAATTTTTTTTCCTTGTTTTACTAATATTTTAATTGTACAAGTAAGTGTAGTCCTAAGAACATATTTAGCAGCTGGATTAAGAGATTCTTTACAAAAATCTTCAAATGTGCATTTAGATCCAAAACTAAAAGAAAGATGTTCTACGGAAACAAATTTAGCTAATGATTCTCTTAATTTATTATCCGAATATAAAAATAAACCAGAATCAGTACTACTACCACTAGAAAATCTTGATAATTATGTTTGAGAGTGGTCAAGTCCATATTTCGTCGGGTGCTTCGTTTCTACATGTCGTTTTAACAACCCATAGCCGCCGCCGGCTTGGAATTTGTAGGAAGCATTACAATGCTTACATTTTACACACAATTCTCCCGACAGAAGTCGACCTTTTCAAAATATTTAGTGAAAATAGAAGATTTTAAAGGAAGATTTTCCCGAACCTTAGAAGTAATTGCATCGGTACTTCCTTGCGTTTCGGGCATCAGAAGGTGTTGGGGATGAGCCTCAGTCTTATTATCGGTGGATTGAATTTGAATGTTGGGATCCTCGTACGCTATTTCTTTTCCCCTCCGAGATCGAGATAATGAAGCTCCGTGACCACCTTCCATTATCGTCGAAAGATGAAGCACGCGTAGAGAATACAAAGTTGAGACTTGAGAATGAGAGATTGAGAGAAGAGAAGATGTGTGTGAAAATGATGAAATGAACTTCATATTTATAGAGTTGGGATCATAACGGTCACTAAATCATAGATATTGATCAAAAAATGGTCAAATGATCTCAACCGTTGAAAAAAAAATCAAAAAAAAATACCCCTAACGGCTCCGAACCGCTGGTTAACTAGCGGTTCGGAGCCGTTGGAACCGGCGGTTCTCCTCCCCCTCGAACCGGAACCGACCCGACATCCTACCGAGCCGGTTCCGGTTCAGCTCGGCGACCCGGGTCAACGGGCCACCCGACCCGTTGACTCGGGCCGGGGTGGCCCGTTGACCCGGGCCGAACCTAGCCCATGGGCAGGTTTACATAGAGCTGAAGAAGCAATAAGACTAGCGATCCCAAATGGGACAAAGCTGGCCTGCCTTCATGAAAACTCAGTGCTCTTTGTCGTGAGTGTAGGGATTTGACAACAACAGAAACAGGAAAACATAGCGAAAAATAAGATCCATTGAACGATCCATGCGAAAAATCTGTACAAAATTTGATCTATCTAATATATATACTTTTAGAGTGTGCCCTTCGTTTATCCCGTTAGTTCTTGGTTCGTCGGATCTCTTGCACGTTCAAGTGCCCGTGTCTCTAGTAGTATTCACATGAACACGATTTACGCCTCGAAGAAGAATCACCTTAGTTGTGCTAGCAACTTAGGATGACTCATAAACCACAAGAACCTCCACTAGAAAGTTTTGGCTAAGGAAGATGAAAAAGAAAGAAGAGGGATGATCTTACTAGTCTTTGACAATGAGAGGTATTTATACTCATCCAATGAATACTAACAATCTTTGCCCCTTGAGCTCCTTTCATCTTAATGCTAATAAAACCCAATGAATATCAAGCTTCTTGGTATCCCTTAAGACTCTTAATATTCTATTCATCTAATGCATAGAATGCCCTTTAGCCTTCCTCTTAAATAATATTTCATTAAACCTTTTATTGAATATTATCCATAATTAAATGGTTGAGTATAATTTAAATGAGTCTAACTCAAATTGAACTTAATCCCATAATTCAATTAGGATTCATTTGAATCTAACTCAATTAATTCAATTTCGGATCACATTTTAGTCAAACTAAAATCATCTTATCTCCGAGACATCGTGTCCTTTGTGTGTGACCCAATAGATTCTCATAACGTTGGCAATGTATCTAAATCACTTTAGATACATAAACAATGAGCGGCATCTAGCAATACATCATTGCTACCCAAGTGAAGAGAATGTCGAGAGCCGACTTAACTTTTCCATGATTATTATAATGTATGATTTTGTCCTTCTATCATTGATATCTAGATTACATAGACCGTGTCATCCTCTTATCAATCTTTGTGTTTCTTGATCCCTAAGTAGACTCATTCAAGCAAATGAGCTCAATATCTCATATTGACTCATTTGAGCATAACCATGTATTTTAGTAGTCATACTCGATCAAGGAGCCCACAAATATCACTCCCGTCATATGGGAGGGATAGATCTCATGAGAAAGTTTATGACACTTATATAATTTATGACATGGTTTTCTTAGATAATAACATGACCGTAGTGACTTCAGGTCTAAGGACTATTCATACTAATAGTCACATGAGAAAGTTTACGACACTTATATAATGATCCATGAAACTTTTTTCATTACGGGTCAATTCAGTATATATTCTCTAATATATACTCATGTATCAACTTGATATCTCATATCTATGATTTGTGAGATCAAGTCATGAATTGACCTATAGTAGTCTTAACGTATTAATATTGTCCTTGAATATTAATACTTGATTAGGAATAGTTAAGGGTAGTATTTTTTACATCTTTTCACTATCAATTCAATTAATTGATATAATATAGCTCAGAGTCTACTATTCAAAAATATTATTATACATATTCATTAGGTACCATTATGAAATACATATAATAATTAAATTTTATTTTTATTAAATAGAATATGATATAAAATATTTTAATAATTATCTTATAATTCATTTACGATTAACATTACCAATGAGCTGGATTGATTAATTCTGGATGTTTTGGCTGTTGCAGAAAGGAACATATACCGAAGTTTCTGTTATGGTTGTTTCACTGTACATCAATAGTGATGTTTTGGATTTTTCAGTGTTCTAAATTTATTTCTGCAGTGTTTGCTGTTCTAAATAGTGTATTTCGTTTTGCTCAGTTTTCCATTAAAACGAGAAGATTAAATTTGATTGCTGAGATGATGCTGATGTCAAGTGGGCATCATCCATTATCAACCAATCGGTGAGTCTCGAACTATTGCTCCTGTCTAGACTAAAGAAGTTAAACTTTATCTTACTTTCAATCTACTTCGAATATTTGTAATCGTTTAATTCCTTTAACATTATAATACCTACTACTTTATTAAAAAAATATGAGACCCACATACCACATACATATTAACATTAACATCTTTATCTTCACATTCATTTAACATTCAACCTTTATTATTTATGGGGTCCACATGTCACATACACATTCTCTCATATATACATTCTCTCACATATTAATTCTCTCATATATTCAATCTCATACATACATATTTTTTATTTTCAACTATATTTATCAATTTAAATAATTATTATTTAAAATAAATAATAATAATAATAATAATAATTTTAAATATATTTATTATTAATTAAAATTGAAATTAATTGAAATTAAAATTAATTAACATGTTAATTAATTTGATTAATTGCATGCAGACAGCCAAATTGAAATTAATTTGGCTGCCTGCATGCCTGATGGTCAGGCAGACCGATCAGCCTCTTGCCTGACCGATCAAGCAGGAGCCTGATCGGTCAGGCTCTTGCCTGATCGGTCTGGTGACCGATCAGGAACCATGTCATACGCGATGAACGCGTTCAAACATCTGAACGCGTTCATCCGCGTCAGTACATTAACGCGCTTCCACAATGATTTTAATAGGGACAGCTCGTTAATCGAGTACTATAATGCTCGATTAACGAATCGTTGCAGATGCCCTTGGAATACGACCCAAGTAAATAAATATTTAAGTTGAAATGGTGGTTTATTTAAGAAATGCAATAGAATAGTCTATGGCAATAATGGCAGACGTCTGAAAATTTGTCGTAAGTTTTCTTGGAGTATAGAAGCTTTAAATTTTCTCTTATCTTTTGAAAAAAGCTTTAAAGGAGCATGTGACTGTTCAGGGCGTCAGACTTTGTAACGTACTTGCGTAATTGCATTGAATTAGATAGGACATTTAGACACTTATACCATCACTTCGAAAATGTTTGTTCAGGTTCATTGCTTTTAAATTTACTTCTTTTGTTTATATTCATAAATGATAATATAATTGATAATTTTTTTTTGTATGTCAACAGTCTCGCCTTTGATGGGTCTTCTATTTGCCCTGAAGCCTTGATTTTTTTATTTATATTTGTTGAACTTCTCATTCATGAATTATTATTGATTCGGTCGCAAAGCGAGATGACAGTTCTATGGATCAGATGGCTTCCCGAGTGGCACAAATCGGTGGGATGGCAGAGAGATGACCGTGCCTCGACGGGGCTCTACAAAACAGCGACCGTCAGTAAACCCGCCGGGGGATATCCCCAGTCAGGCACTCCGACGGTCAAGTTAGTATCCGCAGACATAGTGATGGAAACTGAATTGAAATGAGGCGAGAGATGCGAGAACTCGCGAGTGCGTATCTGCGGTAGGGAGAGTGTCAAGCTTATATAACCGGAGGAGCTGGCAACCCTTGCCCGTATTGACAAGACAAGAGTATGATGGCTGTCAGCTCGTAAGGAGCACTTAGGAGTGGCGCGACAGGGCGCGGGGTGCTCAAGCAGTATCGGGGTACTGAATGCGCAGTATGAGAGTACCGGATGGGCGGATTAACCACTTAGCGATGTCAGAGATGAATAAGGTATGAGGAACCCCGTTAGCAGGGTCGTACCATGGATATAGTGATATAGGGGGCGTAGGGGCGAGATAGCCCGTACCCCGAACGCCGACCGGCGGCCCCAAATGATGGGGACCGAGTCGGGTAATACCAGGGAGCGTGGGCAGCCACGGGTCCGACTGGAAGAATGGAAGCGCAGGGTACACACTGGGTCGGGGGTTTGTCGAGGCGAGCTTGCCTGATTCCGTCAAGTATCTGGCTTGTATGATGAGAGGGGAGCGTGAACTATTACGCACCCGCCTGGGATGTTTGTCCTAAATCTGGGTCGGGGAGAGGCCCAGGAGTGTGGGCGGCTAAGCCTCTAGCCGGTGGGATGACCGGTGGCCAGCTCTCCTCTGCCCTCCGGGAGGCCCCTAGGCTCGGGAACTTACCCGGGGACTCTGCTGCTAATCTGTCAGTCAACCCTTCCTGGCGCCAGGCTGGCTGGCGAGCCCGGCCTATGCACCTACCCGTGGGCAAGGCCGGGATCATAAACGTCCCCCTCGAGTCTAGTCAAAGGAGGCGGCGAGTTCGACTAACTAGACCATTGCCCATGGAAGTAAGCCTGGCGCGCCGGGAAAGCCTAGTTCTTCTCAGGAACCTCTTGTCCAATTTGTTGGAGCCTAGGGATCCCGGTCGGCGGGTGATGTCATGTCACTTGTCTCTTTGCCTTTTATTGCCCAGTATCTCTGAGCAAGTTGAAATCTTGCTCATTAATGCCTTCTGCAAGGGGTTGTACCATGTGTCTTTTTCTCATTCTTCCTGCAATCGCCTAGGTACTTACCACTCGTCCTCCGAGGGACGAGGTTGGGCGTGAGGTGCTTCGTTTCCTGGGCCCCTCTGGGCCTGATCAAGCGGCTGTTACTGTCCGCCGCCTCTGTCGTGGCCCACCATCAGGCGGCTCTGTCGACCTGTGTAACTGCATAAATTCTTACTTTTACCACCACTTTTTTATCTTTCACTCCGGTCTGCCGTCGTCCTTCCTCCGGCTAGGGTTTCGACGCCGTCTTTAGGCTTGACTCTTTTCCTCCGACGATTCTCTTCATGAGTTGGGTTTCTTACCTTCCTTAGCTCCCTATGGCCTCCTCGTCCAATAACCTCCATCCGTGGTATGTCACCGCACGGTCTGTTCTCTCCCGTGATGATCTTGATGCCCTTAAGGCGGAGTTTCACATTCCGCCTGACCATGACGTCCAATTGCCTTCCCCTTCTGATCAGCCTGCTACACCTCCGAAGTACTACATTACCATCTCGCGGGATCACCTGCAGGCTGGGTTACGCTTCCCCGTTCACCCCTTCATCGCCTCAGTATGCTGCTACCTTCGCGTCAATCTGTCTCAACTGACTCCCAACTCCATTCGCCTTCTCTGCGGGTCAGTTGTTATTTTTCTGTTATATCGCCTTCCCCCTCAAGCCGAACTCTTTCACCACTTTTTCTATCTGAGGAAACAAGAATGGGGCGAGTTTGTCTTCCAAGCTCATCCCGGAACTTCCTTTCTCTCTCTGCTTCCTTCCGCCAGCAGAGGCTGGAAGGAGATGTTCTTTTTCATCCGCCCTGTGGCCTTCCCGACCTGACCACTTAACTTTCGACGAGACTTTTCTTAAATGCCCCCTCATTACACGGATCCCCAAAAATTCCCAGCCTTCGTGCATGCCCTTTCCCAGTTCGGGGTCTGCAGTTCTCAGTGGGGCCACTCCTGGTCGAGAACCTTTTGTCGGCGTTTGGTCTTAGCCCGGCGTCGTTCATCCGACCTGCTTCCCTATGTAAGCAAGTCTTCCCCTTTTCATGCCCCTTACTGTTTCCTGACCTTTGCTTACTTGTCAACTGCGATGTTGTACCCGGCAGCCCTTGAGGGGGGTTACGGTTTGGGAACCGCTGAGGAGATGGAGGCGCGCTTTGGATGGTGATAAAGGAGCAGCAGGCGCGCGTCACGGAGCGACGAACCATGCAGGGAATGCGCGCAGAACTATTGGCCGAGCAGGGGGCTATTTCATCCAGCTCTCAGTCTCCTGCCCCTCTTCAGAAGAGGGGAAAACTCCTCAGTCGGGCTCAGAAGATACCCAGCCTCTGAGTCATTCATTGCGGCGCCCTCGGGGTGAGGACTTCACACCTGCCTCGGCCGACCCCTTGGAGGCTTCTTCCAGTCGACCTAGTAAAAGACAGAGGGGCAAAGCGCCAATTGTCGACCTCCCTGCATTGCCACCTCCTCCCCCTTCAGTGCTGCCCTTGGAGCTAGCCGTGCTCCCTTCGGAGGAGGCGCCCCCTACCCAACAGGAAGGACCTTCTGACGAAGGTTTGCTACATATGCTGCCGCCTTCTTTATCTGACCGGCTCTTGAGCATGACGTTACCGAGCGGTACTGCCTCCATAAGATCCCGAGGCGTCCGGCTATACGGCATGGTATCAGACAGATTCATGGCTGGCCTGCGGGCAAGTGGCTCGGCCAGTCCCAACGCCTGGGCGGACGATTTTATGGTCACAACTACGCACGTATGAGCTTATGGGGTGTCGCGTGTTTCCTTCTTCTTTGCATCCAATGAGTCACTACGTTTCTTTCATTGTAGGCCTGGGCCCAAGGCTACAGCATGTGCATGTCCATGCTGAATCATGCCAAGGCCCGGTATCATGCTGAGCGGCGCATGGAGGATCTCGAGGCTCGGCTTAAGCACACCCAGCTGACTTCTGATGATGACTCGTTGAACAGCTTGAGGGCGGAGGTTATCGTCCTCCAGGATTCATTGCGACAGACTCAGGAGGAGCTGGAGACTGCTAAGGCGCAGATTGTCTCGGCCGACTCAGAGGTGGTCCGGGCGCAAGAGAAGGTGGCCAGGGTTGAGCAAGCTCAGCTTCATGATCGCAAGCGGAAGGACGGGCTTCTAAAGGAACTTCTGAGGACCCGGTCCAACCTTCGCTGGGCCGCTGAGGAAATTCCGCTTCTGCAAGAGCAACTGACGGCCGAGAGGTGAGAAGTTGGATTGTTGCGGGACCAACTGCGGGGTTTTCGCGACTGCCGCGCTTCCTGGGACGCGGCTCAGGCGGAGCTGCGTACGCGACAAGCGCCCTGGGACGCCTCGCAAGTTGAGCTGGCAAAGCTACGCGCCTATAAGGAGGCGGAAGCTGACCGGCTGGAGGTCCACCGACTGGAGTGCATTAACGCCCCAGCCCATACTGCTGAAATTTCCCAACGGTTCATGGAGGTGATGATGCAGCAGGGAGTTAGCATTGTCTGTCAGCTCAGGTTGGGCGGGTATCTACCCCCCGATCTGCCTTCTACCGCGGTTCGCCTTCAAGACCTGTGCAAGGATCTCCCTGATGTGACCGACCAGCCCTTTAAGTGAAGGGAGTACCTCCTCTTTTCCTTCTTCTTGTAAACGAGGGATCTC
This sequence comes from Boesenbergia rotunda, assembly GCA_024364735.1. Classification (NCBI taxonomy): domain Eukaryota; kingdom Viridiplantae; phylum Streptophyta; class Magnoliopsida; order Zingiberales; family Zingiberaceae; genus Boesenbergia; species Boesenbergia rotunda. The sequence continues at coordinate 199,547 of JAGFNQ010009576.1, forward strand.
CGGTCCCGGTTTTGTAATGCACCTTTTCCATTAGAGGCTATTTTCCATCTATGATTACTTGAGCCAGTGCGGCTGTGTTCTTGCTTGATCTTGAGGGATTTGAGTATCTGTGCGGGTGAGACCCCGATTTGTACCTTCGCGTGAAGACCTGGTTGCGAGGCCAGGACCTATTGTTGGTATATGCAGTTCCGTGCGTCCACCCGGGGACTAGCTGGAGCTGGCCCGTGGGGGTTTGACCTCTTGTCCTAGTGGAATCCAGGGAGCGTGGGCCGCCACGCGTTCGACCGGGGCTCGGGCCAAGGGATTAGCGGGAGCTAGCCCGTAGGAATTAGGCCTCTTGGCCGAGTAGGATCCAGGGAGCGTAGGCTGCCACGCGTCCGACTGGGGCTCGGACCAAGGGATCAGCGGGAGCTGGCCCGTAGGAATTTGGCCTCTTGGCCGAGTAAGATCGGGGATCGTGGGCCGCCACGCGTCCGACCGGGGCTCGGACCAAGGGATCAGCGAGAGCTGGCCCGTAGGAATTTGGCCTCTTGGCCGAGTAAGATCCGGGGAGCGTGGGTTGCCACGCGTCCACCGGGGCTCGGACCAAGGGATCAGCGGGAGCTGGCCCGTGGGGAGTCGGGTTAGTCTAGTTTCCCCTCCGCTCAGGTCATTGGGTTGACAACCTACCAATCTTCCTCCTCGCCCGTGAAACGCGTTTTAGGGCTACGTGTTATACGATCAGTGGCTGTCTAGGCGCCAAATTGTTATCCGTCTGTTTTGATGACCTTGGGCAGTGAGACGACAGCTCGCTGGCCTCCACTATTATCTCGCCATGCCTCCTTGCTAAGCCGTAGGATTAGCCCTTACCCATGACCCTTTTACCAACGGCTGATGATCAATCGCTGTTCTCTATATAGACTTCAGCGACTTCCGCCTCCGCCGCCTTTATTTTCTCTTCGCCCTTCGTTACCTTCCTCCTTCCCTCAACCGTCTTCTCCGGTATCCCGGCGCTCCTTTCAAGATGTTGCATGGCTTTCTGACGGCGGTGGCCGCAGAGAGGGCGGCTGCGTTTGAGGCGTCCATGGTAGCTATGCTCTCAGAGCTGATCCCTGGTCCCCCTGACGACGCCCCACCGGCTACCCCAGTGTCCCCCGCACTGGTATTAAGTCCTACCCCTGCTTCTTCTGCTGATAGGGGTGAGGCGTTAGAGGAGGAGGCGCTGGACTCTGACGTTGAGGTCTTGGCCTCAGATCCTTCCGCTTTGGAGCCCAATTGTCAACAGGACCGGCCGTGTGACCGCTCGCCTCCTTTTGGAACTATGACCGCCTTTCCTTGAAAGATCCCCTCTTCTCCTTCTGCGGTGAGCCTTCCTGCCTCGCAGGCGCCGGCTCCGGCCATCCCTGCTTCTTCGACTGCATGGGATACTTTGCCTGCGCCTCCTTTGAATCAGGTCGTCTCTTCGAGCGAACAGACGAGCGAACCTCGCCCTTTCCTTCTGCCAGGAGCCCCAGCTTCCCTAGTATCTACACCGCCCGCCCCCGTCTCCTCTGCTCTAGGGCATGCTCTCCCAGCAGCTCTTCTTGCTCCCACTGGCTCGTCTGGCGGGTCATCTACTGCCCCTTCTCCTTCTATTCCAGAGAGGACAACCGGTCCTTGCCCGATACATCTTGTCCTACCTTCGCAAGCCGACCCCCTTGCTGCTTACGAGGTTCCAAATCCTGAGCCACTAGGATCTGCTCGAGTTGTTCACCTGTATGCCCCTTTGAGCGACCACCTTTACCAGGGTCTTCGGTCCTTCGACCGCCCAGACCCTACTACCCGAATTAATGGTCTCGTGGCGGATGCTTGTCGGGCACGTTTCTCTGATAACTCTTGCTTGCCTGGTTTTTTCCTGACTAACTCGTCACCTTCTTTGCAGTTAACTGGTGCCTTATATGACATGGGCCTTTCCTTTAATGCCCAGACCCGATCCCTCCGTCAGTCGGAATCCCGGAGGGAGGCGCTGGAAACACAGCTTCGCTGTACGCAGTCCCAACCAGGTGAAGAGGCCTGGAATGCGTTGCGATCTGAGAATGCGGCTCTTCAGGGGCATGCCTCCTACGCTGAAGCGCAGCTCCGGGACTTTCTAGCTGAGCTAGGCGCGGCTCGGGCCTCTGACGCCCAGCTACGTCAACAACTTGCTCATCTGGAGCGAAGTGAGCGTCAAGCTTGGACTCAGGAACTTCAGGCATGCTCGGAGTTAGCTAAGGCCCAAGCGGATCTCCTAGAAGCTCGTCAGTCGGCTACTACATTACTTGCCAAGCTGAAGGCTAAGGAAGAGGAGTTGGTGGCTTGCCAAAGTGACCTCTTGCGGAGGCATGAGCGTCTTGAGGCTCGGAAAGCCGAGGCACCGGCAGTTCGCGAGGGGCGTGAGAAGGCGCTGAGCGGGGCCTCATCGCAGTCCTCCATGCCTATGTCGTAACCGCATGCTACCTTTTTGTTACCTGACGTAGGCTGAATTGCTTTGTTCTTAATGCTATCTTTCCCCTGTCTCCGTTCTTGTGTATTTACGCTTATGCGTGTTTGAGGCTGGAGTGTAAGCGATCCGTACGACGGAAGTGACAGCCATCTATCCCTTATCGGTGAGTGGTCGCCGGCTACGTCAAGAGCGTCGCGTATTATCCAATCGGGCCCTTACACATAGACGGTGCTTCCTCAGTGCCACCCAGTGGGACGAGCCCGAAGGGAATTCCATGCTCGAGACAGCCCCTTGGACCGTTCGAGAATCGAATAGGGTGTGTTCGATCAAGCGATCGCGGCTGGGAGCCTTGTTACCTCTAGCTAATCGGCGGGCTTGAGGTGAGAAAATAGTTACCCTCTCGGGCGATCTCTCGGGGAGCATGGGTCACCCCGCCTCTGACAGAGAGCCGATCCGAGGGAAGGGTTCGCGCGGAGGGAGGAGAGAGCCACCCGGTCGGGTGATCTCTCGGGGAGCCGAGAGCCGATTCGAGGGAAAGGTTCGCGCGGGGCGAGGAGAGAGCCACTCGGTCGGGTGATCTCTCGGGGAGCCGAGAGCCGATCTGAGGGAAAGGTTCGCGTGGGGCGAGGAGAGAGCCACTCGATCGGGTGATCTCTCAAGGAGCCGAGAGCTGATCCGAGGGAAAGGTTCGCGCTGGGCGAGGAGAAAGCCACTCGGTTGGGTGATCTCTCGGGGAGCCGAGAGCCGATCCGAGGGAAAGGTTCGCGCGGGGTGAGGAGAGCCGCACCGAGGCTTCCCGGTCGTCGGAGACATCTCAGGGAACGTGGAACGCCACCCGTCGCCTGAGAGCCGCGCTGAGGCTTCCCGGTCGGAGACATCCCAGGGAGCGTGGAATGCACGCGTCGCCAGAGAGCCGCACCGAGGCTTCCCGGTCGTCGGAGACATCTCAGGGAGCGTGGAACGCCACGCGTCGCCTGAGAACCGCACCGAGGCTTCCCGGTCTTCGAAGACATCTCAGGGAGCGTGGAACGCCACGCGTCGCCTGAGAGCCGCGCCGAGGCTTCCCGGTCGTCGGAGACATCTCAGGGAGCATGCAACGCCACGCGTCGCCTGAGAGCCGCGCCGAGGCTTCCCGGTCGTCGGAGACATCTCAGGGAGTGTGAAACGCCATGCGTCGCCTGAGAGCTGCGCCGAGGCTTCTCGGTCGTCGGAGACATCTCAGGGAGCGTGGAACGTCACGCGTCGCTTGAGAGCCGCGCCGAGGCTTCCCGGTCGTGGGAGACATCTTAGGGAGCGTGGAACGCCACGCGTCGCCTGATAGTCGCGCCGAGGCTTCCCGGTCGTCGTAGACATCTTAGGGAGCGTGGAACGCCATGCGTCGCCTGAGAGCCGCGCCGAGGCTTCCCGGTCGTCGGAGACATCTCAGGGAGCGTGGAACGCCACGCGTCGCCTGAGAGCCGCACCGAGGGTAATGCAGCAACAACTATGTTCAGAAAAATTAGCTCTGAGCGGCTCGAAGAGCATATGAGATGTATCCAGATGGCTAGATTTCAGAGGCGTAGAGAGCGTATAAGGTGCACCCAGATCTTAAATACGTGGTGCGTAAACGAGACATATCCCAGAGGCCATACTATGTATATGCACAGAGAGTATGTGAGATATATCCGGAAGGCCAGACTGTAGATGTGTGGAGAGCATACAATACATCTTTCTCATTACCTGGTCTGTCCTTTCCGGCTTATTGAAAGAAAACCACTCAGGCGCCACTACAGGGGTGGCTTGCAATAAGACCTCAGGTGGGTTGGTGGGCCATCCTGGTTATCTGAAAAGAGGCTTGCATTCTTTGGGAGTGTTAACCATCAGAACCTGACGGGGTCTCCCATCTCCACTTCCAATCAGGCTGTTGGTGGCCCTCTTTCTAGCGCCAAATTTGATCCTGTCGCGAAGCGGGGTGGTAGTTCCACGGGCCAGATGGCCTCTCGGGTGGCACGAACCGGTGAGATGACAAAGAGATGACCGTGCCTCGACGGGGCTCTGCAAAACAGCGAACGTCAGTAAACCCGCCGGGGGATATCCCGGTCAGGCACTCCGACAGTCAAGTCAGTATCCGCAGGCATAGTGATGGAAACTGAATTGAAATGAGGTGAGAGATACGAGAATTCGCGCGCACGTACCTGCGGTAGGGAGAGTGCCAAGCCTATATAACCGGAGGAGCTGACAACCCTTGCCCATATTAACGAGACAAGAGTATGATAGCTGTCAGCTCGTAGGGAGCACTTAGGAGTGGCGCGGCAGGGCGCGGGGTACTGAATGCGCAGTACGAGAGTACCGGATGGGCGGATTAACCACTTAGCGATGTCAGAGATGAATAAGGTATGAGGAACCCCGTTAGTAGGGTCGTACCCTGGATATAGTGATATAGGGGGTGTAGGGGCGAGATAGCCCATACCCCGAGCGCCGACCGGCGGGCCCGAATGATGGGGACCGAGTCGAGTAATGGCTAGGGAGCGTGGGCAGCCACGCGTCCGACTGGAAGAATAGAAGCGCAGGGTACACCCTGGGTCGGGGGTTTGTCGAGGCGGGCTTGCCTGATTTCGTCAAGTATATGGCTTGTATGATGAGAGGGGAGCGTGAACTGTTACACACCCGCCTGGGATGTTTGTCCTAACTCTGGGTCGAGGAGAGGCCCAGGAGTGTGGGCGGCTAAGCCTCTAGCCGGTGGGATGATCGGTGGGCAGCTCTCCTCTGCCCTCGGGGAGGCCCCTAGGCTCGGGAACGAGTCCCCTACTGATTTGTCAGTGAATCTTTCCTGGTGCCAGGCTGGCTGACGAGCCCGGCTTATGTACCTATCCATGAGCAAGGTCGAGATCAATTATGTATCATTCATCTAGTTTATTAAATAATAGAATCAATTCGGGTTGTATCTTAATTTATTTTATTATTATTTTTCTAAAATTAATGAATAATAGTAGGATTGAAATTTTCAAGTGTTTAAATTTTCCCATTAGTTTAGTCAATACCCACCTGGCCACTTGTTGTTTTCTCACTATTGGATTACGTCCGAACATGAAGTCAGAATAAAAACAATGCACAACTACTATTGGATTACGTCCGCATTGTTTTTATTCTGACTTACTGTTCGGACTGATTATTTCAGAGATGATCAGCTCCATCGCATACAAATATTTTATTCATTGTCAAAATAAATTTAGACGTGCAAATTGGCGGCGCGCAACAACCAACGTCCCAGAGTTATTTTCATTTGAGAAAATTAATCTGCAGTGCTCTGTCTGCTTGATTAAAAGGCGATTTCTTTCTTAGCCCCGTCAATTTATTTCAAAATTAATATGAAAAAATTAAATTACAAAAATTATTAATCTAAATATTATTAGCTAATATGCAAAGAAAATGAACATATTAATTTTATTAAATTTTAATTCTTGAATCTCATATTAATAATATTCATGTATTAATATCGGGGACGTCGAGAAGTCGCAAGTCGTGTGCCTGATCGGTCACCGGAGGCTCGAGAGCGTTCCCGACGGATTCACCCGTACCCGATGGGTTCACCCTACCCCTTAGGGTTTATCGCACCCCCCTGGGTTATAGTTTTGTTCGGGGGCGGCGGCCGAAGGCCGTTGGTGTCGAGAAGTCGCAAGTCGTGTGCCTGATCAGCCACCGGAGGCTTGGGAGCGTCCCCGACGGGTTCACCCTCCCCCCTAGGGTTCATCGCACCCTCCCTGGGCTATAGTTTTGTTCGGGGCAGCCGCCGTTGATGTCGAGAATTCGCAGGTAGTGTGCATGATCGGTCACCAGACCGATCAGGCGTCAGTCCGCAGAAGATGAAAACTATATATATATATATATATAGTATTAATCATTAGGTATATATATATATATTGTATTAATCAATAGGAATGTCAATTCGGGTGGGTCGGGTCGGGTTGGGGAAAAAAAAATTCTTAACTCCCAATCCGAACCCGATTTCAACCCGAAACGCCTAAACCCGAACCCGACCAACTCGAACCCACCGATCCGAATAACCCGAAAACATCAATTGAAAATGTCTTTTTTCATTATTTTCCTTATAATTCTTCGCTTTTATCTCAATACTCCATCGTTATCATAATAATATTGATATTAATATACATAAAAATATCTTAATCTTCAAAATAAAATTTGATTTAATTCCAAAAAATCCACTAAATATTAAATTCAGATCAACTCAAACCCGACCCGAAAATTTTCAACCCGAAACCCTCCAACTCGAACTCAAAAATTTTCAATCCGAACTCAATTTTTTTCTGATCGATTCGGGTTGAATCGTCGGATCATGTTGATTTTTAACCCCCTATTAATCATGCATGGCCTCACATGTCAATATATATATATATATATATATATATATAATATCCTGGGCGCACAGTTCACGATTCTGCATTGCCCCATTTTTTTATGAATAATGATTGAGAGAGTGAAAATGGAAGAGTGAAAATCATAGTGAATGACGTGGCACCTTGCATGAACGATCTTCGACAGGTTCACCGTGCCCCCCAGGGTATAGTTTGATTCGGGGCGGCGACCGAAGGTCGCCGATGGTGTCCAAGCGATAATCGGATGTGTGTATGTAAAGTGTCACGTCATACCACGTCATTCACTATGGTTTTCACTCTCCCATTTTCACTCTCCCTATCATTGTTCTTTTTTTATATCTAATTTATTTTTTTATTTGTGATTAAGCTATTTAATATTTTATCTTTAGATTTTTATCTTTTAGTTGTAATATTAAGCAAAAAAAAAAAAAATTTGAGATGCTCAATGATGTAAAGGTATCAAAATTTTATATGATATGTTGTGGGTCTTTCGTCGAACATCCGTGCACGCCCGATTCGAGGCGCCTCCCATGTATCGAAAGTGCCTTTGTCATTTTTTTAAACAGTGATTGAGACGCGTAGATCAAATCAAGGCGTCTCAATTTATTATTATTATTTATTTTTTAAAAATCAAATTTTCTTAAATCCTACCTCTTAAATACATCTAATATACTCATGAATGTTAGGATCGGTAGACGAGCTAGAGGAGGGTGATTAGCTCGGATTTGCTTATTAATGATTTGTCACTGCAGAAGACTTCAAGTAATGCTAATTCTCAAGGATTTACTTAGTATCCACCTCCTTGAGGTGACTAATCCAAGAATCTACTCTCCTCACTCTCTCAAACACTATGAAAGACTTCTTCGTAGAGGTGGAGAAACCTCGTACAATCTCTCTAGAAGATACAACAAGAATACAAGCAAATACAAAGACAATCTTACAAGATTTACAACAATGAGCTCTCTTTGTTTTTCTTGCTTTCTTTTAGCTTGGGAACGCCTCTAGAACCTTAGAAATACATCAGCACTATGCTCCAAGACTTCTCTTGAAATAGCGATAAAGGAGGAGAAGGGCATGCGAAGAATGCCAAAGAGCTACTGCATGAATCCTGCGTGAAAACCCTATATACCCGCGACCTAGGGTTCCCTCAATCGATCACCCAATCGATTACCACGTCAGACTTAGTCGTTCAACAGTTATTTTTTGAAACTTAATCGATTAGTTAATCAATTAAAACGATCTTAATCGATTGCTGAATCGATTCAGCACCTTTCTGTACTCTCGTGCAATACTACTATAATCGATTACTATACACCTTAATCGATTGACTAATCAATTAAGAGGAGGTTGAATCGATTGACCAATCAATTCAGCATGCTTATGTTCTCGCAACACAACTCTCCCCATCAATCACCCAATCGATTCACTCTCTCCTTGATCAATTACCCAATTGATTACAGTCCTCCTTAACCAATTACCCAATCGATTAAGAACCTTTATGTTCTCGCGACACTACTCTCCCAATCGATTACCCAATCGATTCACTCTCTCCTTAATCAATTACCCAATCCTTAATCAATTGCTCAATCGATTAAGAACCTTTCAGTTCTCGTGAAACAACAACTCAATCGATTGCTAAACCCTAACTTGCTTAGCTCAAGTCTAGGGTTCCTTTACCTAACCACGGCTCTTCACCAAGTGTCCGATCAACCCTTTGACTGACTTGGACTCTCCCTTGCCTAGTTCTCGACTAGGACTTTTCCTTTGCCAGTGTGTGATCTCCTCAATCCACCTGGACTTCACCTAGTCCCATTATGACTTTTTCTAGCGTGCGATCTCCCTAATCCACCTGGACTTCACCTTGTTCCACTAGGTGTCTCTAGTCCCACTTGGGACTTTTTCCTTGTCATCATGCGATCTCCCTGATCCACATGGACTTCACCTAGTCTCACTAGGTGTACCTAGTTCCACTAGACTTTTCCCTTGCCAGCGTGTAATTTTTCCGATCCACCTGGACTTATACACAGCTCTAACATCATTGGCAAACATCGAAACTCAAGCTCATCCGAGCCTTGTCAAATTAGATTACCCCTGACCTAACGAAGATTGCACCAACAATGAACACTTACAATTTTTCTATTTATTTTTTTTAGCTTAAACGCTATAACCAACTCGGGAAGCCTGAACCCTATAGGTAAAATCTTATTCACTTAACCCCGAGCTAAAAACATAACCAGGAAAACAGAAAGATGCTATTAGACACCCTAAATATATACCCTGTGAGTACCTTTTTTTTATTTTTAATTTTTTTAGATTAAACACTATAACCCGGTAAAATACGGCGATTCGAAAATTCGGACCAGAAAATTTTTCGAGATTTTTCCGGATTGAGTCTAGGGTTTATCGAATTTGGGAGAAAGGTTTAAGAGTTTCCGAAGCCTTGGACATAAAATAGGGATTAACTTGTAATTAAAACTAATAGTTATAGGGACAAATGTATAAATAAACTTAGAACTTAGGGGCAGGCGGGTAAAAATCCAAAAGGTTTGGACTAAAGTGCAAAAATGCCAACCCTTAATATACTTCCACTTCGCTTCATTCTTGTCTCTCTCGCCCGCGAGCCCTAGCCGCCGCTTTCTCTCTCGATCCACAGCCAATCGCCCACCTTCTCTTCTCTTCTCTTCTCCTCCACTCCGGCGTATCTACTTCGCCCAGCCTTCTCCTCGGATCTAGGGCCTACGACTGGAGTTGGGGGTGAGAGACCGCGGTGGGCTGCGGGATTTGGGGCTGTCCTACGGGGAAACTTCCATCGGGAGGTCATCGCCGAAGGTAGCCAACAAAGCTACGATCTCCGGCCACAATAGAGGTAAGCCGAGTCCGTCAAGTCATGACTCGTCTCCTGGGATTGAGCTTGATACGGTTTTTGATTTCATTATCGTATCGATTAGGGATCGCTGTGGCCTCCTCGGTTAAGATTGGGATTTCGACCCTTGATACAGATCTAGGGTTCGCGGAGGAATTGTCGGTTTTCTGTTGTGGAGCTGAGGGAGGTCTCTGTCGTGAGAACTCCACTGCTGGGTGAAGTTTTTCCTCCTGTTCACTGTGAGGTTCTGTGATTTGGAGCTGGGAAAGGGATTGCTTCGGATCTTCAGAGAATTGAGGTAAGGATTTGGTTGTTTGTCTTGAAATCTTTTGTGCGTGAATGATGTTGGAGTTTGATTCCTCGGCTGGAAAATTCCAGAGCTATGTTCTGTGCTTGAAATTGGCTGGATTAGTAGGGGTTTTGTTCGGATTTGGGTTCCCTTGTAGCAACCCCTTTTGTTTTGGAATCAGCTTCGATAGATTTTAGTGATGATTTGGCCTTGATCAGATTTCCTATTAACGTTTGTATATATTTTGGTTCTCTTGGTCCTTGATCTGAAGTGTGGATGTTCTGTTGGTTGTGTAGGAGCAGTTTTCCAATCTTGATCCAAATCAGATTTGCGCTTCTTGATGGACATACGATCTGGGGAGTTGAGCACTGGGTCTTGGGTTTCTTTGATCTCCAAATGCCGAGTTGTTTTGGCTTTCCGAAGTTGTTGTGGGGGTGATAAGAGCTATAGGATCTGATCAAGTTATTAATTAGATCTGTGTTGGATTTTGGTGTAATGAATATGGTTTAATTCATATGTTGTTCTTGATTTGGGGCTGTTAATTCTGTGTTACTTGTTTGGAGCTTTTGATCTGTTGGAATTGTATCTAGTTGGGAAGTTAATTTTGTTTGAATCGATAGTTCGTTGATCCTGCATGTGTTCTTGGATTAACTGATCTGTGGGGGATGAGATGGTAGTTCTTGGATCAGAACAGTATCATCACCGGTAAGCTCTAATATGGTTGAGACTGTGACTGTTTTAGTTTGGTAGCTTGCTACTCTAAATTGGGTTTTGTATTTTCAGATCTGTATTCTTGGATAGATTTTGTATCAAATTGATCCGGTTTGGGTTATCTGATCTTTGAAGGAATTAATAATGGATTGAATTAGGAATTGGGTCTGACTATGACTTAGTAATGATCTTTGGCGAGCTCCATCATTGTGGTATTGATCTTTACTAGGATTATGGGGATCCTAGATGAGTTGTGGATATACTTAGCTAATTTAGCATGTGTTAAAGTAGCTAAAACTGTGTTTTGATGCAGGACACTGAGTTTACTGTTGCTGATTATTGGACCAGTGGACAGGAGGTTCTCTACGTATACGGACTTCTACTTTGAGTCGGGTACCCTTGACTTATCTCTTTTGATATTGTCATATTGTTATGCATAGACTGTTATAGATAGCAGTAAGATTATACGCTATTCCTTATTTATTATGCCTGTCCTGGATACTTGTTAGTTATCCCTGAGTTATCATGTCTATTCTGGATACTTGTTAGTTATCCCTGAGTTATTATGCCTGTCCTGGATACTTGTTAGTTATCCCTGAGTTATTATGCCTATTCTGGATACTTGTTAGTTATCCCTGAGTTATTATGCCTGTCCTGGATACTTGTTAGTTATCCTGAGTTATTATGCCTGTCCTGGATACTTGTTAGTTATCCCTGAGTTATATGCCTGTTCTGGATACGTTAGTTATCCTGAGTTATTATGCCTGTCCTGGATACTTGTTAGTTATCCCTGAGTTATTATGCCTGTCCTGGATACTGTTAGTTATCCCTGAGTTATTATGCTGTCCTGGATACTTGTTAGTTATCCCTGAGTTATTATGCTGTCTGGATACTTGTTAGTTATCCCTGAGTTATTATGCCTGTCCTGGATACTTGTTAGTTATCCCTGAGTTATATGCCTGTCCTGGATACTTGTTAGTTATCCCTGAGTTATTATGTCTGTTCTGGATACTTGTTAGTTATCCCTGAGTTATTATGCCTGTCCTGGATACTTGTTAGTTATCCTGGATTATGCCTGTTCTGGATACTTATTAGTTATCCCTGAGTTATTATGCCTGTCCTGGATACTTGTTAGTTATCCCTGAGTTATCATGTCTGTTCTGGATACTTGTTATTTATCCCTGGTTATTATGCCTGTTCTGGATACTTGTTGGTTATCCCTGTTTATTATGCTGTCCTGGATACCTGTGGTTTATCCCTGAGTTATTATGCTGTTAGTTCCATACAGTATCAGGTAGTGTCATATCTATATGTATGCTTAGAGATCGTGATGTATCTCCTGCCTTTGACCTTGAGGGATCTGTAGTTTTCGGCCAGTATACCTTGTAGGTTACCTGTATTTCCTGTTATAGGATTTCAGACTGAGACCTAGTATACTGAGGACTTGGGAGAGGTATGTGTATCTATCATACACCATCCTTGCATTGTTGCATGCCGGCGATCAGCGACTCCCTTGTGGTTGAGCCTAATCGTCTTCCGGCACATGATATGCACACACGGCCACTCATGGGTTAGTGGATACCGCTGGGTGTGTGCATTTGCTCTGTATTGCTCCGCTCGTCCGCTCAGGGGTAGTGGTTTCGGAGCGTGGTAGCAAGCAGGGATCCCTTCTCTACCCATAGACCAGAGAAGATGAGAGAGATATCTCCCCCATATATACATGGAGCGGAGCCGATAGCTCCACCAGCATCCTGTCCACTCGGTCACTCAGGAGCAGTGATGGCAGAGTGCTGACAGTGTCACAGCTCTACTTCACTCGGCCGACACAGTATCGCCTGTCTCGGTGGCTTGACTGGAGTTAGGGGGTGACCATGGCATTGCACCATGTGCATATTTTGCATCGTGCATTGTTTGCTGCACTTATTTGCTGCACTTGTTTGACATTGCATATTCTGGAGATTTGTTATATGTGATTACCTGTCTATTGATATTTCCGTGGTACTTATTACCCTCTTTACAGGTTAGATGGATTCAGGTATGTATCTACCTTAGTATGTTCAGTATTAGTCTATCCCTACTGTTGATATGAGACTGTATTAGCTGAACCCTTATTGTTGGTATAACTTTCTATGCATATCTGTTGGGTATTCGCTGAGCTATGGACTCACCCCGTTGCCATACATTTTATTTCAGGTTGATGCCTGCCAGGAGATCCCTAGCAGCCAGTCCCCAGCTCCAGAGGAGCTCCGCTTGATTTTATTTTATGTTTATTGTGCTTATGGACCCTGTAGTATTTCCTATGCTTCCGTTGTGGTGTTTCGAACATGTATTCATGTTTAATTCGATGGTATTGTACTTTTGAGTCCTATGTTGGACTTCGTGGAGTTTTGGCTTTGTTCCTGCCCCCTGGCAGCTCAGGTGAGATCGTATTTTGGTTTTACGATAGTTATAGTCATATAACTGTTATTTCTGTATGGATTTGAGGCCTGAGGCCATTTAACTGCGTGGTTGTGATATATTTGTCTGTGTGTATGTGTAAATTGTCCGCCCGACAGGGGAGGTGCTGTCCGATTTTCTATTGGAACAGCGGCTCCTGGGTCTTGGGGCGTGACATTAACTCATTAATATTTTTGAATAATATTCATGAATCATATTCATTAATAAAACTCTTATCAACCGATAGAAAATCGGACAATATCTCTCATGTACGACGGAGCTCACACAGTCAATACTATTTCTTCAACCCACACAGTCAATAAACATAACAAAAAGAAAGTAAAACACAGACAATCACAAACATACAAAATCACATGTCAACATGACTTATAACACAGAACAACTCCACAAGGCCCAAACGGGGTATACAAACATACAATCCACACAATGAAACACGAATACAAGACCACGATACTATAAAGAAATACAAAGTATCACAAAACTGCAAAACAAAAGTAAAGTTGGCTCGACGGGAAGGAGACTGATTGTCAGGTCCACTCCTGACAACTCCAAGTATATCAACCTGAAATTAAAAAACATAGCATCAGGGTTGAGTCCAAACGAATTATGCGGATATAGAGATACAAATATAGATTACAGTAATAAGCTATACAAGCAATATGGAATCAACAGGATATAGTCTCATAGTAGTATCGAAACATAACTAAACAACTGAATAAAAGTACATACCACTGTCAGTCAAACATGTGTGGTAATAAGATTAGAAACCCCTACAACCATCTATAAGTCTGCTAGTATAACTTGAGCAATACACAATCAACATACCAAGTGTAATACATAAACCTGTAGGTGCATGTCAAATAAATGCTATCAATCGAATGTCAATGCAATGATGTATCATGTGCACATAATGTTTATATACACTCTGACGATCTCCTACACTGGGTGGCCGAGTGGACAGGATGCATAGGAGCCAACAGCTCCAACGACTATAACCTCAAAATCAGGCAAGAAGGGAGTCAACTACTTGCGGGTCATACAATCCATCATGACATGCACTCTTAGCCAACAAGGGGAAGCCAACAATTCTAGAAATCAACAGAATATGACTGACAATGGGCTCAGATCATAGGGGAGTCGATAATCGCCATTATGCATCAGTACGGAGCCAACAACTCTATAAACCCAAGGAAAAGATTGAGTAACCTAGAATCCGACTAATGATGGACCTCTCGGTCGTTCCTTTGAGTCTGAGCCCGTCGTTAGTCAGTATGCAACAATATGACTCTACGACCCAAAGGAACGACTAAGAAGCCAAGGATAAGATTGGTGACGGGCTCAAACCACAAGAGAGCTAATGATCGCCAACATACAACAATACCAGTAATTCGATTGGCGATCCATCTCAAGTATCAGGAGCCAATAATCATCAGTATGCAATAATGCAGGGATGTTGCATGCTACTCAATGCACATGACTCCAACCAGGTCAACATCCATATAAACGTAAGCTATACACAAGGTACAATAAGTATACTCAAAACCAAATTAACATCTATATAACCATAGGATATACACGAGGTACAACAAGTACACTCAAACCAGATTAATTTCCTGACAATTGTATAATATGCATAAGTTCGACCAACCATGATCTACCAGTCATGTAACTATGTATGTAGGTAAATCAACAACCATGTATCTATCATGTACTATGTATCGTCTAATGATCACTCCTATGTCCGCGTCATACGCGCGTGTACTCTATAGAGTATGAATATCAACGTGGAAACTGTATAGACATTAAACAGATATTCTCAAATTCTCAAAAATCAAATACACAAGTATCAAGCAGTGAAATAAAATAGGGCAAAATCAAGATAAAGCAGCCTACAGTATGACTGAGTCTTGTTTTTCGATGATTGAATTGAATGATTCCAGCATCTAGAGGATTCTATTTATATAAGGAGAAGAGGTGAGGTACCCTTTGATGAGTGGTTGTGACCTTTAGTTTATGATTTATCTGGGTCGTTCGATATGGAAGCCCTTCAAATAGTCCTTTGATTTCAGTCGCTAGATCCGGATGGTTGTAACCTTTTAGATCCCCCTTTGATCTCAACTGTCAGATTCGATCTGATGCATCAAGTCTCATCACCAATGGTCAGATTGTGACTCTTCACGATCAATGCTCTAGATCGTATCACTTGCAATCCAGCACCCCTCAATCCAACAGTTGCTATTCGTTCACCCAGTCAGCAGTCTAGTCATCTTTCTCTGCCTACTCGAATGCCACATAGACACGCACCCCTCAATCCAACAGTTGCTATTCGTTCACCCAGTCAGCAGTCTAGTCATCTCTCTCTGCCTACTCAAATGCCACATAGACACTGTCACCTCACATGCGAACATGACACGTCACCCGAGTGCCATGTAGGCACTGCCAAATAATCTGAAGCATAAATTTAAGCTCTTCAATACTCCTCGTGATGATGCGTAGAAGTGCAAAGCGCTCATTGCGCGCGTGCGTGCATGACGGGTGGCTGGTGGCAGGCTCATAGGTGCAAACACTTGCTCACCCGTGAGAAGAGAATACCTATGTTTTTTTATTAACTCCATTAACACAACAACACATATAAGGAAGCAAACACTCTCGGAATTTACAGATGTGAGACTATTCCCCATTTACTTCCTTCTATTCTATTTTTGACTGACTTTAAATAATTAATTTCTTATTCACCCGTAATCGATTTTGAGCAAATTAATGTCTAGATTCATTTACGCGAAAAGTAGATTTCGTTTTCAAAATCAATTCTGACTTTCGTCGATTAATGGCACCCCGATTTTTCCTTACAAAATCGTATTTGGTCTTTTAAGACCCAATATCCAATAATCTCCCATATGAATAGAAATTAATGCGTGTATATATGCTGACACTTTACAAGAATCCAATCGATAAGTCAATGCATCGGGAGAGGTAGCTTGTGGCTTTGAACATTCAGTAGTGGAATGCTATCGAGCATACTAGGTCGTGCAGTGAACGTGATATCTTAAACTGCTCAGTTGTTTATGTATACTAGACAATCACACCCATACAGGGACTTATCTCACATACTTTTAGTTCTCATGGTTGGTTTCATTTTGGCCATGAACACCATCTTGGATTCATGAGTATTTCATTAAAGCAGTCTGTCTTCATACTCACATAGGTAACACTTCTATCAAGAGTATCCTACCATACTCCACCTTATAAGGGAATAGAAATCATTAAAAGTATAAGTTTTACCTCACTACATGTGGTAGGGCAACACATGATCAACCTAGGATTGGGATAGAGATAATATATCTCATGTGCTATAATACAACTTCTGTAACTTCGTTGTCCCATTGAATACATATGCATTAGTCAATTTGGAATCTTTTGTATCTAATATCCAATTAGCATCACAGTATCCCTCTAAGACAGCGGAATATCTTCCGTAATATAATCTGTAATTCATAATATATTTCAAATATCTAAGAAATCGCATTAGTGCTTTCCAATGAGTGTCGTTTGAATTACTTGTAAAATAACTCAGCTTGCTAACCGTACAGGCAATATCCAAACGTGTGCAGTTTGTGAGATGCATCAAGCTGTTTATTATCCGAGAATATTCCAATTGCGATATGGGCTCACCGTGATTTTTTGCTAAGTGTTGACTTAGATCCATAGGTGTTTTCAATGTAGAGATATCATATGCATTGAACTTTTTTAATACCGACTCTATATAGTGGGATTGTGTCAGAAATATCCCATCAGATGTTTTCCCTAACTTAAGTCCCATCAGATGTACATACCGACTCTACATAGTGGGATCCAAGGTGAAGCCTTGGCAACGTAAATCCAAATGGTTATTAGCTTTGTTGTTGCTATTTGTTTTCCCTAACTTAAACGTATTGCCAAACATCAAAAAGGGAGAGATTGTTGGGGTAATCTATGGTCCGGAGTGACCATGTGTTTTGATGTTTGGGCAAAGGGTTTAAGTTAGGTTCACCCTTTTGTTTTGATATGTGTTTTTGAGTGTGCTGGTTTGCAGGTTACACATAGACTTGGTTGGATGGTTTCGGGTACGGTGAAGGATGGCATGGAGGCAAGCCGAGGGCTTGTGTGCGCATCTGAGGGACGAGGGCCGAAGACGAAGAGGGCTTGAAGGCAACAGGTCGAGGGTGCTAGAGCAGGAACGATGAGCTGAGGGGCACGGACTTCGATGCATGCATGAAGGATGATATGGAGGCAAGCCAAGGGCTTGTGTGCGCATCTGAGGGACGGGAGCTGAAGACGAAGAGGGCGCGAAGGCAACAGATCGAGGCAGCTGGATGAAGAGTCAACCAAGTCGTGAGGGTATGTGTGCTGAGTGAATGTACTCAGGAAATCCTAGGGTTTGAGTGCTGAGAGAAGTGTACTCGGGAAGGGAAACCTTAGGTGTAGAAGTGGATCAGTCGACTGGTGCCAGAGCAGTCGACTAGTGTATACCACAGAAAGATCAGTCGACTGCCCCTGGATCAGTTGACTAGTGTGGCTGGAAATTCGAACGTTGGGCTTGCAACGGTCGAATTTATGTGGGGCCAGTCGACTAATAATGGACCAGTCGACTGGCAGTGAGTTTCTCAGCCTTGAACACTATTTAAAGGGGCTCGGTTTCGGCTGAGAGTTTTTGATGAAATGAGCTTGGTTAGAGCTCATTAGTAGTCTTTGTGCTCAAAGGTATTGTCAAGGTATTGTGGCGAGGTTTCTCCACCCATAAGGAGCGACAAGAGCTAGTCGGAGGTCTTCCGGGCAGTCATCCACCGACGGATCAGGATGATCCACCTTACGGATAGCCGTGGAGTAGGAGCGTCATCTCCGAATTACGTAAAGGTTTGGTGTTAGCGTTTGTTTTATTCGTGTTATTATTGTTTCCGCTTGCGCACGCTAATATCGTAGGAAGAAAAATTGACCTCTAGATTCACAGTAAGATCCTATCATCGTTCACCGAACCCGAAGCCATCTAGCTAAGCTATGTGTATCTTGCAAATCTACACACTCACATACACATATCAAATACAAGGGTGAACTTAACTTAAACCCTTTGCCCAAACATCAAAACATATAGTCTGACGGACCATAGATTGCTTCAACAGACTTCAGGACGACCTTTACAGGCTCGCTCTTCCCTTGCCCTTCTTTTTGTTGCAAAACGTTGGAAGCAGCGGAATGTACTTTCTCCATCTCTCCGATGGAGTCTCGCCGGTGTCCGAGAGCTACATTTACCGGTGCTCCCGACGATAAGATTGATCTTCAGTTTCGATTGTATGAGGCAGACACCCTTGGAGCCCCGGCCTGCGTCGGCACTGCTCTCTAAGATGCGGCTTGTTTAATTTGATGTTGCTCCAGCACCCCTCGAACGACATTGGCGACAAAGCGGTCCAACTCCTCCTGTGTCAAAATGATGAGTTGCTCTCCCGATTTAGCCATTGTAGTGTTCCTTCTAGTGCTTAAACTAGATTTCCCACAGACGACGCTAAACTTGTTCTGTAAGTGAACGACAAGGATGGAAAATCACCATAGCACAGCCTGGAGTGATGATGGGGGAGAATGCTTGTGCCTACGAGATTAACACGAGCGTAAAGGGGATATACCAAAAGGAGTTCCGGTGGAATCCTCTCCGACACTCAAGTCAGAAATCACTCTAATAAGGAGAAAACGAGAAATAAAGCGTAGCCGAGTTTATTTTTCACAGTGACCGAGAGACTTCACCTGGGTGTCGAAGCACCTTATATACTCGATGTCTATCCTTCGTACTCCCACATTTAATGGTCCATGATTGTTCGGCAATCGTTCTCCTCTCGAGTAGTCTAGTGTCGACCACCATGCCCATTAAGTTCATTATTATCATGCGTTACAGGTAATAACTGCCTGCAATATTTCCTATTTTGAAGAGGAGGTGCTTGAAGCTGTCTCTGGGAGAACAATTTCAAGTGCACTATTATTACAACTCATAGTAAGCTTTTTCTAATATGTTTTCTTCTTACTGAGCAGTTATTTGAGCTTCACTCTCCTAAGTTGGTCTCAGGACTCTTCTCCCTGGTCTGGTCTTGGGGACCTATTTGTCGGGCTAACCTCGGGCATTACACTCTCCCGAGTTGGTCTCGGAACTCTTCTTTCCGGTTTGGTCTCAGGGACCTCCCCGATCCAATCTCAGGAACTCTTCTTTTCTTGACCTAGTCTCGAGGACCTTCTCGTTGGGCTAACCTCGGACATTCCAACATGGTCAATTCTACCACGTAATTTTTTTGTGCCACGTGTCATGCAACATGGTCAATCCTGCCACATAGCTTTCTCGTACCACGTGTTCCTTCTAGATTACTTATCCCGATCAAATAAATTTGAATAACTATTTCAATAATTTAATTCATTTTAGAATTATTATTTTATTAAATAAATTTAAATATCTTCAAATTGGACTCGATTTTAATTTGTTTACGGCCCTACATTTAAATGCTTGTTTTATGAAGATATGGTCAAAAGTATGACATTGAGTCAATATTTCGGGGGCGCCGTATGTTTAGGAGGCGTAGATTTCACTCGAGAAACGCCGGTGTAGTTTTTTATTTGTCGATTAGGTCAACGATGCTTATCGAGTCGATTTTATTGACACCGAAATAGTATCTTTGATAGTGCACCATCTAATGTCGTATACGATGATGCCATTATTCACACCACTACTAAACTTCTCTCGAATCAACGCTGGTAGTTGTGACAGGATGCCATGATTAAATACTTTAGACATTTATAATTTAAGATTTAACAAGGATCTCTTGAATTAATGTTGGTAGTATGAAAGAAGATATGATGATCAGACATTTAAATTTTATTCAATTATAATATATTATTGAGGATTATTTTTTTAATAGACAGTATACCGGAAAACGTTAACAATTAAGATAGAATTTCATAAGTATTTTTTTGATTTATATTGATGATCAATTAAAAATTTTACGAAATCAATTTGATTCGAAAAATTTAATATCTATAATATATAAAAAAAATCTTAAAATTAAGATTAAAGTTTCGCCTTTTAGATTATTTTTCTTGAGCGGTGATTTGATTGGGACAGGAAGGAATTAGGCTTAAAGAATATCGACTGTTAATTACAACCACTGCTGTTCTTAGATTTTTTTTTTTTCCATGCTACACAAGTCAAACAGTATGCCCTGCAGTCGGTCCAGCTCGCGGCTGAATTTGTAGCCGTTTGAGCGCGTGGTCGGTCGCGAAGCCAAGGCTTCGCACATGGCCGGTGGCCCAGCCCAGGCTACACGCGCGTCTGACCGTCTGACCAAGGCTACACGCGCGCCCAGTCGCCTGACCAGGGCACGTGGCTGAGGCCGCGACGATGAGACTTCGCTGCCAAACCGTTGCTAAGAGAGCAGAGGACAGGAGACAGGATCGAGGGCCAACGGAATACGTGTCAGTGAGGATCTGAGATCAGTTTAGCGACGAAACATAATTGGTCGCTAATTAAATAGGTTAAATAAGAATATCAACCGAATTGGCGACGACGGAAATTAAATTTAAATGATCGCTAATTCCACCGTTATTCGAGCGTATTCGTACAGTGGCAAAGCATCTATGCGTCCTTGAAAAAGAAAGACGCAGGAGAACTTGAAATCCTACCCCTCTGGCCCCGGCTCCACGTTGAGGTCGAGGTGCCGCGGCGCGACGCTCTCCGCCGGCCGTTCTTCTGCTGCGAGCACGCCGGGAGAACTCGAACTGTCGACTTTCGCCGCACCGGGCTCGGCGAAGTCCTCGAGTGAGAACTCCGGGTTCCACCGGTTCGACCCGTCGACGGCGACCCCGGTCCTCTTCCGAGCGGAGAAACGACGGGAGACATCGCGCATCCGGCCGAGGATGGCGAAGAACTCCTCGACTTCGGCGTCACTTACGGCAGGAGGGACAACCTCGTCAGGCCGCGGCCTCGATGGGAGACGGCCCTCGCCGTCCTGGACGCCCCTCCGCTTCTTATCCGACCGATCCATGATCCAACGGTCAGGACGAGGCAGGCGCACGGTAGCTCGTTGGCGTCGCAAGGAAGAGCAAATAACACACACTGAGCTTTATTTATCCTAAACTGGAAGGGCGACGGAAAGCTGAGTTTACTTAAGGGGAAAGGAAGGAGGACCCCATTGAATTAATTAATAAAAATATTTTAAACTTTTATAAGTTTTTTCCCCTTCCACTGTTAGTTTTTATGGAATGGACTAATAGTAAATATAATACGTATAATATTATCATTTTAAAATTTAAAAATTAAAATTTAATAAAATTAATATGTCTATTTTTCTTGTATTAATTATAATATATGAATTAATAATTTTTATAATTTATTTATTTTATATTAATTTTAGGATGAATCTGGAACGAATGACATTTATCATATGCTATTCTGTCATCATTTAAATGCTTGTTTTTGGAGGCGCCGTATGTTTGGGTCGCGTGGAGTACACGTGAGAAACTCATGTGTATTTTTGATTCGTTGATCCGGTCAACCTTACTTTTCGACTCGATGTTATTTGACACCGAAATAGTAAATTCGATTGTGCACGATCTAATGTCAGATACGATGATGCCGTTATTCACACCACTAAAAAGGTTCCCGCGAATCAATGCTTGTTATTAAGATTTCACCTTTTCCGGGGCATTTTTCTTAGGCGGCGAATTGATTGGGGCATGAACGCGTTCGGCTTAAAGAAGATCGACTGTTCCTTTCAACCACGCGGCTCATGCTACGGCCAAGTCAAACAAAACGATACAAATGAGTGTGTATTGAGCAGAAAGACAAACATTGATGGTGTTTAAGACCACACACAACAAGGCAGTCGGCAACATCCATTCAGGCATGATTCACGTATTCTCTCTTTTTTCTTCTTTTCTAACCAAAAAAATAAAAATATTATCTAATCTCCAATTATATCATGAGAGTAAACTCCTACGCAAATTCCAACTGGATTAATCAACGAAAAAAAACAGTAACGAAAAAAAAATTGATTAACCAGGTTGAAAAAATCTTTTCAACCTCGGGCGATCGACTTTATAAAAAATTTTCATTGCCTATTAAAATAAATAAAAAAGTATTTATGATGGACGATTTAAAATTTTAACATGGTAGAAGGTTTTCAATGGATATAATGTTTATAAAATTCCTTGATACTCACGCAAAGAAGGAATGATTTTTTTTTGTCTGGTTCCTTGTCACTCATATGGCGTCTTGCTCCTTGTCGCTCATATGGCCAAACTATCCATTGATCACAACCACTGTTCCAAAAATCAGATTCGATCGGTCGGTTGAACCGGTTGAACTAAGAATTGGTTAAATTTTCGATCTAAGTTGACTCTGAAAATCAATTGATCATGAACTGAGTATGAACCGTTTTGAACCGATCGGGAACCGATGAACCAGGCAAACTAGGAAAACCGGACAAACCGGCTTGATTTATTTTATTTTTTATTTTTTCCTCCTTTTACAATTTTACTTTCTTACTGAAAAATAAACATTAAAAAATAAAATGTTAAAATCCTAATTTACTTTCACCTAAAATCCCAAACAAATAAACTTACTGTTTACTTGAACTCAATAGTATTAAACTTGAATTTTTCTGTGAAATTCACCCTTTTTTCAAGAATGTCATACTGAATTTATGACAAAAATATATCACATACTCAACCTAGTTGATCGAATCTTGAAAAAAAGTAGTTGGACAAGTTGTTAGTTTCATATATTGTTGGATCGATAGAGTCGATAGAGGGGGGGTGAATATCGACAAACTTTTCGAATTTATGGAGAGAGTAATTGCACAGCGGAAATAAACAAAATACGCGAACACAGTATTTTTTACTTGGTTCGGAGCCTAGGTCGACTCCTACTCCAAGGCCCACGATCGTTGATCGTTTACTTTGGGCAATTCTATATGAACGCAAAATCAGTTTACAGAAAGAGATTGACAAGTATAGCAATATAAACTTTTTTAAACAAAATTCTTCTGTTACCGACGTCCGGTTGTAGATTGACTTTCCGGAGCAGCAGGACGTCGTCGCTCGAGTTGGGCAGTTTCTGGAACAAGGCGTGAGCACAGAAGAGCGTGGAAGCTTTGGTACGAAGTTGATGTGAAGCTTGGGGTCGAGGGGTGCTATTTATAGCCCCTAGGGCGCCCTGGACGTCGGGGCGCCCTGCCAAGTGTCATCCGATCCGCAGTTTGCTCGGTCAAGCTTTATCCCACCTAAATAGGGATGAAGTTTGACCACTGGGGCGCCCTGGTCGCTGAGGGCGCCCTTGTTGACCCGGTCTTCTCGGCTGGATAGATTTGATCGACCTCGCTGGCGTAGGCGCGAAGCGCCTTGGACCTGAGGGCGCCCTGGGCGCTCAGGGCGCCCTAGTTGCAGAGGGCGCCCTGGTTGCAGAGGGCGCCTCGGCCAGTTGTTAGCAGAACACCTTTTTGCCTTACTTGTTTCTTGTTCACCTTGGAGGCGCCCTAGACACTCAGGGCGCCCTACTCAACTGCTACCTCACTCCTTTGAGGCTCTCTGAGCTGCAGACACACGTTCCTTTGGTCCTGCATCCAAGGTTAGTCCGAAACATAATAAAACAATTAATTATTATTTTATACAGCCTTAGCTGTCTTGGTTCTGACTTTGGTCTCCAAAATGGAGTCCTAGGTCGAACCGACGCCTACTGTTCCCTCGACGGGGAACGCGTCCTCACCTACTCCTCTCGGGAGAATTTACCTGATGCCAACCGCTCCTTTGGTTGGACTTTTGCCTGACGGTCCTTTGTCAGGGCTTGGATGCCGAGCTGTCCTTCGCCCGGTGCCTAGCAGTCCTTCGCTAGGGCTTTTTGACTCTGGCTTTTCTTCGCCAGTGCCTAGCAGTCCTTTGCTAGGACTTTTTGCCCTGGCATTCCTTCGCCAGTGCCTAGCAGTCCTTCGCTAGGGCTTTCACTACACACTAGATTAACTTGTTAGAAAACAAGAAAGACTTAACTTTTGACCTATGTTGCCATTATCAAAACACAGGTTTGACTTGGGTGCATTCTGCACCAACAATCTCCCCCTTTTTGATTTATGGCAACCCTAGTTCAAAAAGTTAAGTTTAAGCAAGACATGAAAAAATTTTAACTTTTGTTCCCTCCCCCTGGAAGGAATCTCCCCCTAGATTTTTCAAAAATTCGTGGGGTTTTAAAAACTTTACTTGTACTTAAGTTTTAGGTACTTAGAAGTAACTTAAACATACATAGTAGAGTTTAAAGCATAATTAGAGTACTTTAAGAAATTTTAAAGTCTTAGGTTTTAAAGTACTCAAAATGTTAGCTTAAGTATTCGGTAGGATATAACAAGCTTGAAACATTTTAGTATTTAATAATTTTGAAAAACTTTAAGCTTTAGAGTAAAAATAATTTTGACAAGCTTAAGTAAGAACCTTTTGAAAGGCTAGAGTACTTTGCAAAATTTGAAAGCTTGAAAAAAATTTTGAGGCTAGAGTACTTAGCAAAATTTTGAAAGCTTGAAAAAAATTTTGAGGCTAGAGTACTTAGCAAAATTTGAAAGCTTGAGTAAAGAATTTTGAAGCTAGAGTAAAGAATTTTGAAGCTAGAGTACTTAGCAAAATTTTTAAGGCTTTAAGAATTTAAGTACTTCTTCAAAAAGTTTAAGCTTTTGAATAAAGGATAAGTATGTTTTTGAACCTTTTTGAATAAAGGAAAAATTTAGAAAAAAAAATAATTTTTCCCTATCTCTATCTCCCCCTTTGCCATATATCAAAACAGATAAATATAGCATTAATAAAGAAAATAAATAATTTGCTGTACTGAACCAGTTAGATTTACACTAAATTAATCAATTTTTTTGTCTGTAGGGACATGTCTAACCCAATTAGCTACTTACTAATTGTTATATACAGTAGTTTTTGCTAGGGTCAGTCAAGTTAAGTGTTTCTGTTCAAGTTAGACTTTCTAAGCTTGACACTTAACTTGATTGCTGTATAAGTTGTATTTAGTGCCCCAATTACTGCAGATGCACTGACTTAAAGCATCTTGAATTAAGGCAAAGACCTAAGCATCTCAACCCTTTCTAGGTTATCAATCATAAGTACCCTAAGGTGCTTGTGAGATGCTGGCTTCTAAGTCTATAGGTGCATGCAGTTCTAGGGTTAGGGACTAGGCTAAGTCCATTTTCGAAAAATCCCTAGTTTTGAAAGGGGGTAGTTTTTAAATAAAACTAAGTCGAAAGTGAAAACCGATTTTAAGATTAAGTAAAGCAATTTTTCAAATTCTATTTTTAAAAAACTGATTTTTGAAATCAAGTAGAGTAAAAAAAATCAAGATACTCTATTCTACAAAGCACAATCCTAACTGCCTTCTTAGTGAGCTGAACTCAGACTCAGGTAAGGGCTTTGTGAATATATCAGCTAGGTTGGATTTAGAGTCAATATACTTAAGTACTATTTCACCCCTGGTTATATGGTCTCTTATAAAATAATGTTTGACTTCTATATGTTTGGTTCTAGAGTGTTGGATTGGGTTCTTAGTTAAATTAATTGAGCTTATATTGTCAATAAATACTTGAGTTTGGGTGTAGTTGAGCTGAAAGACCTTAAGTGTGTGCATCATCCATAAAAGTTGAGCCACACATTCTCCTAATGCCACATACTCAGCTTCAGTTGTGGATAGAGCTACACAGTGTTGTTTTCTGCTGCACCAACTAACTAGACTCTGACCTAACAGTTGGCAGCTTCCACTTGTGCTCTTTCTATCTAACTTACAGCCAGCATAGTCAGAATCTGAGTATCCGGTTAAAGCAAAAGTTGAGGTCCTAGGATACCAAATCCCTACATTTAGGGTGCCCTTTACATATCTCAGTATTCTTTTTAGGGCTGCTAAGTGTGTTTCCTTAGCACAGGTTTGGTATCTAGCACACATCCCTACAGCAAAGAGAATATCAGGTCTACTGGCTGTAAGGTACAGTAGGCTACCTATCATACTCCTATAGAGTTTAAGGTCAACTAGTTTACCATCAGGGTCACTATCTATTTTTACATTAGTGGTCATGGGGGTACTTATGCTTTTAGAGTTATCCATTTTAAATTTCTTTATTAACTCTTTAGCATATTTGAATTGATGAACATAGTTACCATCCCTAGTTTGTTTGATTTGTAGTCCTAGGAAAAATGTAAGCTCACCAACTAAGCTCATTTCAAATTCATCTTCCATTATCTTGACAAATTCTTTTAGAAAGTTGGTGTTGGTGGATCCAAATATTATGTCATCTACGTAAATTTGGGCAATAAATATATCTTTTCCTAGGGTTTTAATAAATAATGTTGAGTCAATTTCGCCTTGTTTAAATTCTTTAGAAGTTAAATAGGTTGATAATCGTTCATACCAGGCCCTAGGTGCTCGTTTTAGCCCATAGAATGCTTTGGTTAGTTTGTAAACATGGTTAGGTTTGTCTAAGTCCTCAAACCCTGGGGGTTGTCCTACATAAACTTCTTCTTTAATGAATCCATTTAAAAAAACTGACTTTACATCCATTTGATATAATTTAAATCCTTTATGGGATGCAAAGGCTAACAACATTCTGATGGACTCAAGTCTAGCTATTGGGGCATATGTTTCATCGTAATCTAATCCCTCTACTTCGCTGAAACCCTTTGCTACTAAGCGGGCTTTATTTCTGACTATTTCTCCTTGATCATTTAACTTGTTCCTAAAGACCCACTTAGTATCTATGATGGATTTGCCTTCAGGTTTAGGCACTAGTTCCTAGACTTGGTTCCTCTCAAATTGGGCTAGTTCTTCTTGCATAGCTATGATCCAATCAGGGTCAGGTAGGGCTTCATCAATAGTTTTGGGTTCTATTTTCGATATCATAGCTATTTGACTAAGGTTTCTATAGGAGGATCTAGTCCTGACTCGTAGAGTTGGATCTCCCACAATTTGATCGGTTGGGTGACTAAGTCTGAGTTTCTTTGTTCTTCTAGTGCTTGGTTCAGCCTTAGGTCCAGCTGGTCGGTTTGATTCACTAGTTGACTCGACTCTTTGGGCTGGTTCATTTGTTAGTTCGATTCTTGGTTCAGTTGATTCATTCATTGGTTCAACTGTTAGTTCATGTAAGGGTTCAATTAATGGTTCAATAATTTGTTCATAATTTTCTTGGTCAGAGTTTGATGAAATTGGGTCTGGATTATTAGATCTTGAATTGATTTCTTCATCGAAAATTAAGTTTGTTGTTTCTTCAATTTTCTTAGTTTGTTTGTTGTAAGCTCTATAGGCTCTACTTGTGGTTGAATACCCTAGGAAAATACCTGGGTTTGACTTGGATTGAAATTTTCCTAAATAGTCTTTGGTATTTAGGATATGGACTTTGCACCCAAAGACCCTTAGGTAATGTAGGTTTGGGAGTCTATGGTAGTACAGTTCATAGGGGGTTTTGTTGTGTCGTTTGTTAATCAAAACCCTATTTTGGATATAACAGGCTGTACTAGTTGCTTCTGCCCAAAATTGGTTTGCTAGTTTAAACTCGTTGAGCATAGCCCTAGCGGCTTCTTGTAAGGTTCTATTCCTTCGCTCAAGTATCCCATTTTGTTGGGGGGTTCTAGGACATGAAAATTCATGTAAATACTCATTTACTTTACAGAATTCTTCGAATCGTTGATTCTCAAATTCTCCCCCGTGATCACTCCTAAGTCTTTTTATTTTAGTGTCGTTTTGATTTTCAATTAGTTTACAGAATTCAACCAATAGGTTTAGGGTTTCAGCTTTGGTTTTTAGGAACCTAACCCAGGTAAACCTAGAGTAATCATCAACTATTACTAAGCAGTATCGGTTCCCGCTTAGTGACTTGGCTCCATGTGAATCAAATAGGTCAAGGTGCAGGAGCTCAAGTGTAGTTTGAGTTAAGTCAGATTGAATAAGTTTGTGATTGGATTTGGTTTGTTTGCCTTGATTACATGATTCACATATTAGGTTTTCATTATTTTTGATTTTGGGGATACCTTTGATTAAACCAAGTTGGGTAATTTTTGATATAGTTCTTACATTGGTATGACCTAATCTCCTATGCCAGAGGTTTGTTTGTTCTAATTGTGTTAACATACATTTAGGTATAAGGGGAAGATTTATAGTGTATACATTGTTTTTCCTAGTGCCCTTAAGTATGATTTCTAAGTCTTGTTCATTTCTAATCAGGCAGTTAGAATTGTTGAAAGTAACTATATGACCCGAATCACATAACTGACTTATGCTAAGCAAGTTAAAATTAAAGTTTTCAACCAATAGAACTTTCTTAATAATGAAATCAGATTTAAGCTCAATATTACCTGACCCAATTACCTTGAGTGTAGCATTATTGTCAAATGCCACTGAGCCTAGGTTTTTGAGTTTAAGCTTGGTGAACTTCAATTTATCTCCAGTCATGTGTCTGGAGCAACCGCTATCCAACATCCATTGGTCCAAATCTTTATGTTCCTATGCATAAAGAATTTTCTTGATTTGGATCCAATTAGAATCAGGAATAGCTTAAATTGAGTTTCACTGCCTAGTCTGTCTCACCCAAATCTAGGGTTTTTAATCACGTTAACCTTATAGGTTTTGTGAGACAGGTTTTGATAGTTTTGAAATTTTTGAAAGATAATTAAATTTTGAAAACTTAATTAATTAATTTTGAAATTTTTGAAAGGATGTTTAAATCTATACTTAGCTGAAATTTTGTTTTAGATTCGAATTTGACAAAAATTAATTTGAATTTGAATTTCAAAAATTGGCTTCCAGGTCTTGGCGAGACACTAGGCCTTCTTTGGCCGAAGCCTTATGGGATCATCCACCCTTTCCTTGACAAAGCCTTTTAATGAAATTTCATTTTCAAAATTATTTTTTGAAAAATTTCTGGTCTAACTAGTTTGGATTTTGGATCGGTAGCTTCGGCTGGTTTCACCAGTCTAAAGAGACCAAGTAAACTTGACCTTATTAGAATTGGTTTCCCCAACGTACTATCATCTCACCTCCACCCAATACTATATTTTCAAGTTTCAGTTAAGTTTGTTTGGTCCTTAAGCTAGCCTAAGTCTAAGCATGGTATATTGCAGAAATTAACCAACCAATCAATCAAGCAATTTAAAGCAAGAATAACAAGTTTATCTAATAATAAAAATAGTTTTCAGTTTGGCTCCCCCTGGACTAAAGCCACGGTGATGGTTAGGCAAGATGTGAATCTTGTCCTTGGGGATCCAATACTGATTTGATCCAGTAGGTTGGTTCAGGCACAGTTTAGGTACCCATGCCTGAATTTTTCCTCTGGACTGATTCAGTACAGTCAAATATGATCTTTGTCGGGATTTGGTTCGGTAGCCAAGTCCGGATCGATTTAGAACTGATTTCTGTTTTCCAAGGATCATGTCAAGACCCTTGGAACCAGATGTAAATCGTTCTAAAGCTGATCTAAAATCCTTAACCTGAGTTTTCAGGGAGGAGTTTTCCTTTTCAAGTTTTTCAACTTGAGTAGGAGTTCCTTCCTGAACCTTCTCGGTTAAGGGTTTAGAGTCAGTTCCCTCTTTCAGGAGTTTTACTTCCTGTCGGAGGGTTTCGACCCGGAGTTTGGCTTTTGCCAAATCTCGAGAAAGAAAAAAAATTAGTTCACTTAATTGCGATCTATTAAAACCTGTTACCTTAATTTCTCCGTCTTCTGTGACGGTCAGCTCGCCGTCCTCTTGTTCTGATTCTGACTCTGACTCTGTCTCGACTTTATCTGAGGCGGTTAGAGCTAGGAGGTTAGACTGGGGTGCCTCTTCTTTTTCTTCTGAGGAAGACTCGTCCCAGGTTGCTTGCAGTGCCTTCTTTCTTCTCGTCTTTTTAGTCTCCTTTAGGTTAGGGCATTCTGACTTGTAGTGGCCCTTTTTCTTGCACTCATAGCAGGTCACATTGGGCTTGCTTGCTGGTTCAGTTGGTTCGTCCTTCCATCGGCCGATTTTTCGTTTGTTGGTTCGGTTCTTCAGCTCCTTGTAGTAGCTTCGAGCGAGCCGGACCAGCTTAGTTTGATCTCTTTCTTCTTCTTCTGAATCTGAGTCTGAGTTAGATTCGGTTTCAGGTTCGGGCTTCTTCTTCGTTGTCCTTAGAGTTTTGCCTGCAATGAAAGCAATACCTTTCTCAACCATATTTGTGTTAGTTTGTTCGTGCAGTTCTAGTTCAGAAAATAATTCGTCTAATTTTATTTTAGAAAGATCCCTAGAGACCTTGTATGCATCTATCATAGATGCCCACAAGGTGTTTCTAGGGAAGGCGTTTAGAGCATACCTTATTAGGTCACGGTTTTCAACCTTGTGACCTATTGTGTGAAGACCGTTCATTACCTCTTGGATTCGTGCGTGGAGCTGGGCTGCTGTTTCGTTGTCGGCCATCTTGATGGTGTAGAGTTTGTTTAGTAGCAGATCCCGCTTGCTGATCCGAGTATCTGAAGTCCCTTCGTGTAGCTCGATTAGTTTTGTCCATAGCTCCTTTGCACTGTTGAAGGGGCCCACTCGGTTCAGCTCTTCCTTTGTCAGCCCGCATTGTAGGGTTTGCATTGCTTTTGTGTCGGCTTCTATCTTGCGCTTTAGAGTGTTGTCCCACTCCGAGTAGCTTTGTGGAAGTCCTTCCGCATTTCGGGGGATCTCCAGACCGGACTGGATGATGATCCACATGTCCACTGAGTTTTCAGGTGGACCTCCATGCGACTTTTCCAGTAAGAAAAATCTTCTCCGCTGAACAGTGGAGGTCTGGCGGTGCTGAATCCCTCTTGCATGGCCATTGAATCTATAACAAAAAAAACGAACAGAAAAACAAATTTTCCAAGACTAGGTCTTGGATTAGTAGTGCTGGATTAGGAAATAAAATATCGAGGGGTGTTGCACCAACCTCGATTAAAAAAAATTCGAACGAGAAAAAAAAATTAAAAAAAAACTTGAAAATCCGAAAAGAAATTTTCAAACTGGTGGTTGCACCAAGTTTGAATAACCCCGCTCTGATACCACTTGTTGGATCGATAGAGTCGATAGAGGGGGGGGTGAATATCGACAAACTTTTCGAATTTATGGAGAGAGTAATTGCACAGCGGAAATAAACAAAATACGCGAACACAGTATTTTTTACTTGGTTCGGAGCCTAGGTCGACTCCTACTCCAAGGCCCACGATTGTTGATCGTTTACTTTGGGCAATTCTATATGAACGCAAAATCAGTTTACAGAAAGAGATTTACAAGTATAGCAATATAAACTTTTTTAAACAAAATTCTTCTGTTACCGACGTCCGGTTGTAGATTGACTTTCCGGAGCAGCAGGACGTCGTCGCTTGAGTTGGGCGGTTTCTGGAACAAGGCATGAGCATAGAAGAGCGTGGAAGCTTTGGTACGAAGTTGATGTGAAGCTTGGGGTCGAGGGGTGCTATTTATAGCCCCTAGGGCGCCCTGGACGTCGGGGGCGCCCTGCCAAGTGTCATCCGATCCGCAGTTTGCTCGGTCAAGCTTTATCCCACCTAAATAGGGATGAAGTTTGACCTCTGGGGCGCCCTGGTCGCTGAGGGCGCCCTCGTTGACCCGGTCTTCTCGGCTGGATAGATTTGATCGGCCTCGCTGGCGTAGGCGCGAAGCGCCTTGGACCTGAGGGCGCCCTGGTTGCAGAGGACGCCTCGGCCAGTTGTTAGCCGAACACCTTTTTGCCTTACTTGTTTCTTGTTCACCTTGGAGGCGCCCTAGACACTCAGGGTGTCCTACTCAGCTGCTGCCTCACTCCTTTGAGGCTCTCTGAGCTGCAGATACACGTTCCTTTTGTCCTGCATCCAGGGTTAGTCCGGAACATAATAAAATAATTAATTATTATTTTATACAGCCTTAGCTGTCTTGGTTCTGACTTTGGTCTCCAAAATGGAGTCCTAGGTCGAACCGACACCTACTGTTCCCTCGACGGGGAACGCGTCCTCACCTACTCCTCTCGGGAGAATTTACCTGATGCCAACCGCTCCTTTGGTTGGACTTTTGCCTGACGGTCCTTTGTCAGGGCTTGGATGCCGAGCTGTCCTTCGCCCGGTGCCTAGCAGTCCTTCGCTAGGGCTTTTTGACTCTGGCTTTTCTTCGCCAGTGCCTAGCAGTCCTTTGCTAGGACTTTTTGCCCTGGCATTTCCTTCGCCAGTGCCTAGCAGTCCTTCGCTAGGGCTTTCACTGCACACTAATTAACTTGTTAGAAACAAGAAAGACTTAACTTTTTGACCTATGTTGCCATTATCACACAGGTTTGACTTGGGTGCATTT